>SNQJ01S0048965.1:52100-64171 GCA_010110895.2 Picea sitchensis | reverse complement strand
TGTTTATCCACGTCAACAGGTAGGTAAAGCATCCATGTCACCAAATAAAATCATGTTTATCCACGTCAAACATGTAAGTCGACAACATTTCATTAGCTACAATGTCAAATTCAGACGGAGTTTTTCTTGTTTACAAAGTAGAGTTTTAGTGTGGCAAATCCTTGCTCTTTCAATCCCACGACCGAAGCAACAACGATTTAAAACCATAGAGCCAAAAAAGCAGTAAATCCATATGCATTGGGATTGGATAAAAATGTCACTTGTAGTTATAAGAAATGATTGTCAGCAACAATACCATGCATTCAACACAAATGGACTTCTAGCAGAGGATGATGGAGTACGTGGCGATTAGATGAAGAGTACGTATTGGTTTATAGAGACAAATACTGCCGTTATGAGATTCGTAAGGCGAGACCCAGCAGCCATAACATAGCCTGTTCGAGATTCATCCCTTCGTGAGCGAGACCCAATAACAAGGGATACCACCTACTCTAATGAAAATGACACTGATATGGATAGAAACCCTAAGTTTTGTACCCAAAGGAGATTTGAAGAATATTGATCGTTGGATATTTACATGGTGTGCCCAGTGAAGATCAGTGCGGTTGGAGCTGTCAAGGAATCAACATGACTGTGGAGTGTATCTGGTCAAGATAGCGTGACCGGGAGAAATTATATACGTCACCAAGTCGAGCTGAGCCATTGGTATGGAAATTATTCATTCCACCAAAGAATTGATCCATCGTTGCATGGATTCATTCCTCATTAGACATTCCAGAAAAAAAAAGCACCATGTTGTTGATTGGAAAGAAGCTATAGATCCAGAGCTATAGGTTGATATGGAAGCAGCAGAGCAATCACCAGTATGTATTGTATATAGAGAACATATTTTGTTGTTCCTTGCTGTTCCAGTTGGCCGAGATGACACGGGAATAAATCCAACTAGGCCCAGATGATGCAACGAAATCTAAGGACAAATCGATTTTGACCGTTCTAGTTTGAAATCTAAGGACAAATATAGTTTTTCCGGGCGCTTTTAGATTCATCGTAGCATCCGCATACCACGACACGAACACTAAAACAAAGTTACCAGCACACTAACCCAACAAAGCTACCAAGACACGAAGACCTAGAAGAGAGGTGACTTAGTGAATAGATTTTATTTTTTGTGGAATTGTTGTGCAAATGAGAAAAAAATCTGGTTGGAAACAAGAGGTATTTCCGTGCTCTGGTTGCAAGATCCATAGGAAAAAATGTACAGAGAGAAATCACAAGAAAATAAGTTGTTAAAGTTAACTAATCTATTTGTCTTTACAACACTCTAAGAGAATGAAGCGAGGAGACAAAAAGGAAACAACAACACTCTAACAGAATGAAGTGAGGAAGCAAGAGTTGGCCGCCTAGCAAGGTAATTTACCACTTTTTTCAGTTTTGTCTACTTGTAGGCTAACAATTCTTCCTGATGAGTTTTTATTTTTTTGCATAGTTTGACAAGCAGCTCCATCTTTGACAGGCTCCATGGCGTTTAGAATGTTGAAGCGCCGGATGTGTTTCTCTATCAGACAAGATAGCTGCAATTGTTTTGTAGGAAGGGCACCAACATTCATTCATCGAAGAACTATCTGATTCTTCAACAGTGCTTCAACTGCCTCTGTCTTTGTCTTTGCCCCTGTATCTGTGCTCAAGGAAGAGCCAGAGTCCCTCTTATCACGAGAGATGAGTTGTGAATCTTTGGAGTACTACTTCATCCTTCTCTTCTCTCCAGGGGGCAGGGCAGGGCAGTATATCCTTCTCTTCTCTCCAGGGGCAGGGAAGTATAGCTGTAACGAAAAAGGCGTAATAATCGAACCTTATGCTCTCCGGACTTGCATGCAACCTAGGAAAATGCTCAGCTACACAACGCTCATCCATAGCCAGCCTGCTCAGCTACACAACGCTCATCTACAGCGAACCCCTTTGGACACAACATCATAAAGTATATTCGAATTACTTAGGAAACCATATATATATATAGACATTTTAAACATTAAAATGTCTATTGTCTATGAACTAATGCTAGCTTCAAAGATAGCATTAATTCACCTCAAATGATGTACACCCTAATGCAACCTCGATTTCATAAGTTTCAAACCAAAATCATATGCTACTTCAAAGATAGCATTAATTCACCTCAAATGATGTACACCCTAATGCAACTCGATTTCATAAGTTTCAAACCAAATATGTTATCTGCAGCGTGATGTACACCCTAATGCAACCTCGATTTCAAAAGTTTCAAACCAAAATCATAAGTTTCAAACCAAATATGTTATCTGCATCGTCGATATGAGGATGGCCTCGAACTAAAAACTTAGGTCTAAAAATAAAATTTTCACTTTAAAATAATATGATTTTATCAAAAGTTTGGTTAAAATAGTGAGTATGGTCGCAAAGATTAATAGGATAGTGAAAAAACGATTACCAATAGTCCCTGCAGCCCGAAGGGCAGGAACTAATAACGTGGAACGATTACCTTATCTTCCTACCATTCTTAAATGGATATATTATTGTGGCATCGAACCCTCCTGAATTATTTTAAGAAGATTTGATCTACTTATGTTTTTATAAAAGAATATGTAAGTTAGTATATGGAATCTTGCATAAACATGGTTTGACCTTCTTTAATAAATGGATATGTAGAATGGTAAATGAATTTTATTTAGTGCTTAATCTCTTTGATCTTTGGGTTCCTTTAAAAGGAATATAGATGGCCACTTTCAATTAATTAATTGCTTATTATGTTGATTCTCATATACTTATAAAAATACTCACAAATAGTATTGAGATCATAAGGTGTTTCTCAAGAAGTTTGACCTGATATGGGATCTTATAATTAGATATGAAAATGGTATTGAATTCTTGTTGTTTTTCTTAAAGAGATATCTGATTTTCTTATAGGTTCTCACATTTGGATATGTAATTAAACCTTGTTTCCCTTAAATATTTATTAAATGTTATTTCATAATATAAAGATACATTGTCGAGCTACATGCATATTTTAATTTATTAAGAAGCTTGAGGCACTTGATGAGAGATGGTTGACGTAAATGAACTAGACCTGACCAATTACTAGTGATGTTTAGAATTAGATCTCTTTCTGACACTAATAATATATTGCTCTTATGGGTTCTCATTAATCTTTATGCAGTATCATGTTGTTCATTTGCGCTTGATGGTTACTTGAAGACTAACTAAGTATAGTAGATTCTATTATTGCATCACGAAGAATTAATGGTTAAAGTACTATGATAAATCTAGTCTTTAATTGTGGTTTATGATTGGAATAATGGGATATAGATACTTCCTTGTTCCTCAGAACAGTCGCAAGTCCCGAGACCTTAAATGGTCAAAGTCAATCTGATGAATCCTAGACTTGAGCGTTGCTTATGTGTCTTGGAGGTCCTAACCATGCATGATAGGTTGGGCAGGTATTTTCCTTTAGTATTCAATGACATAGTTGATCCATTATGTGTATATTACTGATGTGTTGATTTTACGTCGCTAATTTATTACAATGATGTTTTGATTAGGTGTCATTATTTATTATGATAAAGCATTGATAATGTGTCCCTATTAATTATGTTAATGCGTTGATTATGTGTCGTTATTAATTAGGATGATGTGTCAATGGTGTTGCTATTAATTATTTGGTGATGCTTAATTTCCTTTGTCGTAACAGAGGGGGCATTATAATAGGTCATAATTTTTTTTCTCCTTTACCTCCTTAAGTGAGAATTCTCTACCCAGTTTGGTTTTCCCATCCCCTCGGGAAATTATGAATGGAAACATATAAGTTGTAGTGACTAGAGGAAAATATACCCCCATCCTCCAACAATAATGAATGGAAATTACAACCTTTCCCCCCTTTTTTCCCTTATAGACTCTTTGTCCTTTTTAACACCTTGTCCTTTCCCCCTTTTTTCCCTTCAATACTCTTTGTCCTTTGCAAAATATAGATTCAATTTTGCAAATGATGGTATCAATCCCGAAACTAAATTTTGAGTAATTCTAGGACCTCGCAACCTCCAAAGTTCAAGTAAGCTAGAGGGAATTCTTTGATTCCTACAAATAGTCTCAGTTGTAGGTTTTCGACCGAAACATATTTTGTTCGGCTGTAATATATATTTTTTAACAGAATTTGTGGAAAACAAAAGGATTCCTCAATTTTCGTCCAAACAGTAGTTTTTTTCGGTCGAAATGTTGGTGAGAGAATTCCATCAGTCGGGAAAAAATGAAGGGATGCATCGTTTCGTTTTAGTTGGCACCAAATATTATAAACATGCTTTCACCCGAACCAATTTTACACAATTCACTCACTCATTTCATAGTTTTTCATATGTGGAGCCCCTAAGAAAAAGTTTGAATAATATTTTTCTCTACTTGGAGGATCTTTTTCGTTGTTTTGAACAAGGTGGTCGATGTTTTGAATGAAAAAAAAAATATCTTTTTGAAGTTCAAGTTTTTTTATTGGAATAACAATTTATATATTGAAGGCTTTGTTGAACATTTTTTCAAGGTGAAAACTTACTTGAACATTATTTTCAAGGTGAAGGCTTTGTTGAACAATTTTTGAAGGTGAAGGATTTCATAAGAAATTTCTTATTATATCAAAGGGAGTTTTTTCGAGAGTGAGTTAGTAAAAAAAATTTGTTTGAAACAATTTCCTTTGAAGGGTTGATGAACTTACTAGTATGATTGAGCTCATCCTCTATTTTCTGTGATTGAGAAAATCCATTATCGTCCTCCATGTCATCAAAATATTGGCCAAAGTCAATTAAATTTTATCCTACTTGCTCCAATTCTTCTAGGATCAAAACCTTCTCTATAGCATCATCAACATCATCTACAGAAAAACCACACTACCTCATACCACATTGTTCTTCAAGGAGGATTGCAACTCAACTATGTTTTGAACCTGAGGACCAAATTCCATACCCATGATCAATTTTGTTTGACCTTCAAAACCCTCATCCTTCCAACCCACCTCCACTAGATTTCGTATGGGAATCGACCTAGACTTATTTTTCCAAACTTGATAAAAGAAATGCTCACACATAGTCAATGATAAGATGACCATAAGAATGGAATCGAACACATATAAAGGAGATGTTTGTGTAATATAAAACTTGTAAGTGAACTAGATTTCCAACCATAATGTATAAAATTTTAGCCAACGTGGATCTACTATCTATATTCACTAACACCCTTGCCACTAACCTATGTATGCTACATTTATATGTAGGATCCACTAAAATTTATTTCCCAAACAAGTTCCCCAAATCCCTAATGAAATCATCCATCCAAAATTGAAGGGGCAATCTCGAGAATTTTAGCCATACACATATCCTAGAATTCACTTGAGAACACGGATCAAAGCATGGGTGTCATTGCTTTGAGGAAGAAACGTAGAACCATTTCCATCCAAGAATGGCATCTATATCTTTTTGTGAGATAAAATAAACAATAATCTAGTCTATTGTCAATATATTCTAGGTTGGTCCATAACCGAAGGTCACACTCCGTTAATCTTGTAACCACAAGTAGAGTATTTTTTAGGGTATAAATTTCACCAATTATCTATTTTTTAACCTTTTTTCTAAGAAAATAAATTCATCATTTAAGAATTTTCACTCTAAAAAAAAAATAGACAAATGTTTACACAAAATATTCTTATATTATTAATATTCCCCAAAATTTACATAATAAATTGTGTGTTTTTTTATTGAATAGTTTCCTACATATTTATATGCATGATTTTTTAGTCCAAGATAATCAACTAAAATACTATACTTTAATATATCGTTTGGATCTTTAAAAAATATTTGTTACAAATGAAGTTTCTCCATATAGGATTTACAGTCTTAAGCATTCCCATAAGACTCATAATGTTTTGAACCTTCTCGTCCCCCACCAACATTTTGATTCCTTCAAAGTTCATTTTACAATATCCTTCTTATGACTTACATATCCTCTTGTTAATCCTTCTTATAGGGTTCCCCTCTTCCGATTGAACATGTACACTCCTCTTCCAAATTGTCTTTATTGAAACTTTGACTTCGAGCTTGCTTCTTCCTAACGAAAAATTTAGTTGAACCACGACCCTATGTTGTCTTAAGAGATGAATGATTTTCAAACTTAATAGATTTTCCTCTAAACCCATGTTCAAGTTAACTTCAGGATTCAGACAGGTCTTAAAACCTCCACTAACGATCAAGCCCTACGCTGCCAATAACTATTGATTCTATCATGACTTATTCATGATCTACATTTTTCGGATTATCAGAAAATATACATATCTCACTCTCCTCTAAACCCATGTTCAAGTTAACTTCAAGATTCAGACAAGTCTTAAAACCTCCACTACTCCACTAACGATCAAGCCCTACGCTGCCAATAACTATTGATTCTATCATGACTTATTCATGATCTACATTTTTCGGGTTGTAAGAGAATGTACATACCTCACTCTTCCACCTGTATSGCACCTTCTTACCCACTTTGTCTACTTTATCCAAGGTTGGGAATTCATCAACAAATTCCCCCCATATGACTGTCAACGTTGTTTCTAAGAGAGGACTCATTATTCCGAATACTCAAAAAATATTGATCCATGCAATTAGATCATTAGAGTAGTCCACTTTTTAGACATCATCAACATCCATTGTGAACTAGGTTCCTAAAACTACATATACAGTTCGATTTCTTTCCGTCCTATATCCTTGTAGCCAATGAAAAAACCTTATCTACCGTGTTGAAGCCACCATTCAGTTGTTTCATATCCTCAACATGCATATTGTTTGAAATTTCCCTATATAACACCATTTAAATTCTTATAGATTAGAAAAATAATATAATTCTACATAAGTCATCATCTACGAGCTCTTATGAGAGGAATCGAATAAATTGAGTTGTTCACTTAATTTTTTGTATCATCAACTATTAAAAGTCTTTCGCCTCACCTCAAAGGATTTAATGGTTAATTTTTTTTTATTTAAATGTATGGTTAAGATAAATCTACATAAATAATATAAATATAACTTTAAAATAAGTTTTCCAAAGTGTAAATTTTTATTTAGCTTTTGTCATTAAATTTTTTTGAAAATTTAATCTTTTAAACATTTAAATTTAAAATTAAAATAAATAACCTATATAAATATATTTTTTAATCTTTTACACCTATTATTCTTTAGGGCTGTAGTATCTCTCGTGAATCCTGAAGAAAAATAGAAAAAATACAAAAGAATTTAATAAATTATAATCTCAAAATTAAAGGAAGTACGCCCTATCCCATCCTCCTCTTAGAAACAAGCCTCTCCCCCATTGAGAAAAAGGCTATGACTAGATACCTAATGTATGAGAACACGTTAAACAACATTGAAGACAAGAGGCTTCCTAAAATTGCTTCAAAATCAAGTCATAACCACCATCTACTCAAGCGAGGATGGCATAAAGATGCTTGATCTTGGTTAAACTATTGGAGAATCATGGAAGACGCCATTAATAAAGATACTATTAAAAAATACGTCAAATCAAAATTTAAGTAGAAAATGTGGTGTGATAAAGAGTTAGAGGAAAATAGAAAATTAAGGTATTATAAGTATGTAATCAACCCTAATCTAGAAGATCAAAATTATGAACAAATTCTCACGAGATCCATAGTAAAAGTGGGCGTTGGTCAATTCCTAAAACGTCATGGGATGAAAGAGTGTGTCACCTTTGTGACACTAAGAAGGTTGAAGATGAAAAGCACTTTATCTTAGATTTTTGAGCCTATACCCATATTAGATCTCATTTTCAAAATATTTGTCATACTATTGATCTTCCTAACCTCTGAACTCAATAGAAGTATGGTGATTTTGGAAAGTTTCTTTTAATTCTTTTCTTTTCGAGCACAGAAATAAAATTCTAAAGAATGACAAGTAATCACTTACCCTCTTAAGGTCTAATGGACCAATTAGGACTTACCCTCTTAAGGTCTGATGGACCAATTAAGTCTTAGTGGACGTTAATCATCATCGTCATCATATTTAAAATAAAACTAAAATAATATTAAAAATAAATACTCAAAATTTCCAACAAATAATACTATGTTAACAAACCAAACAACTTACTTAGAATTAATAAAATTAACTTTTAATAATTTTAATAATTTATAATTTTTTTTAAATTTAAAAATATGTTAATTTTAAATAATGGTGAGATAATAGGAAACCTAAGAATTAAAAACTTCAAGGATAAAGACATTAAGGAAATCATTTTAAGCCGATGAAAAAAAACTATTTAAATAAAAGCTCATATTTTTAGCTCAAAGAGTCTTAACTGTGTTCTCTAAAAAAATGTAGAGATACTATTTTATAAAAAAGATTGATCCTTCCTACTTCAAGTTTCAAGTCTAGTTGATAGCTTTGATCGGTTTCCACAAAGACGTTTAGGGTTGATAGCTAAAAACGTTTAGGGTTGATAGCTTTGATCGGTTTCCACAAAGACGTTTAGGATTTCAATTAGAGCATGATGTATTTATTGAGAAAATATTTGTTATGTTTAATAATATGAGTGACTAAATAACGAAATCCTATACATGTTAATTTAGATTTTCTACACATTAATTTAGATTTTCAAAGCATGGACTTTGATGATTATGAAAATATATTGATAAAGTATTCTCTTAGATTTTTCTATACATATTAATTTTTTTTTTTTGTAAGTAAGAAAATTATATTATATGTAGAGCCTGCTAGAGCTGAATAAAGGTTCAAAATACAAAAAGAAATAGCCTGTAGTTACTGGACTGCCCCAACAGAGGGGAAACCAGTCCAACCAGCTCCTAATTCACCAGTCTTAAACAATTGCTGACTTATAAAACAAACAAAGTTCATGCTAAATGCCACCTGGCCTAGGAGCCTAAAGATACTGGGTATCCGACAAAGGAGAGCTAGAAACCTGGAGAAAAGCCCAACCACGCGGCGCCAAGGTCCTCTGCCCATGGTTCTACCTCGGTGTTGATCAGCTGGTCGTCCCCACGTTTCTCCTTTCGCTCCTCACGCTCCTTGTGCTCAGCGGGGCCGCTGTGTTCTGCATCCTTCTGCCTCGTTGCTGCTTGTTGTAGCATATCATCTATCTCCGTGTCAATTTCCTCCTCCGGTGCGGTGCCAGTGGGGTCCGTGGAGAGCTCCATTTGCATGGTCGAGAGGATTTGTAGAAAGGTGGCCACATTGTCTTCGGTGGCTTGCAATCGAAACTTGAGATCYRCCACCTCCCTTCTGAGTTCGAAGACTAGATCATACAGTATGCCCAGTCTTTCTCTGAAATGCTCRCTGTCGGGGTGGGYCGCATGGTGGAGACGCAGTCGTTTGGCCTCTCCAAAAGCCCGTGGTGCATTTCTCCAGGTACTCGAGGATCCAGGGAATGACATGGTCGCAAAGAATTGCATCCGGGGGTCCTGAGGACAACGAGGAATCATAGGCGGCCCGCGCAGGATGGTGGCCATGGCATGTGGGAGCGTCGACTGCGGAGGTGGCGGGGTGGTCGAAGTGTGAAGATGTTTAGACCGCGCAAGAGAAGGGGTGGCACTTGGGGACAAGGTTGGGGGGTGGGTGGAGGAGCCTGTCATCGGGGAGGTTGAGGGCGAGAGCGTAGGTCTGCGGGGCTTCCATGGAGAGCCCCGCTTGGGCTTCCCTCTAATTCTTTCTTTCATGGGTGCAGGTGAACAGGTTTCAGAGCGTGGAAGAAGGAGCCAGAGTTGCAGATAGGCGGTGGAGAAGGTTTCAGAGCATGCCTGGTTATGCTTGCGGCGTGGAGGGAGGAGCCCTTCCGAACGCAAGCCTGGTGACATAACAAATGCAACGAGCCAAGACATTATACAGTTTGCGGAGGAGCAAAGGGTGGCGTTAATGCCCCTGACCTCGACCATCATGGCGAATTTAAACGCCTTTACTCCCTCGAGATGGTATTGTCCTGCTGCACGAGCTGGTCACGTGCCTGCGTGTGGCATTGCACCATGTCCAGTCCCGTTCCTTGCCACGGGGAGTCCACTAACACCCCATCCGGGGATCTATACATATTAATTTAGATTTTCAAAGGCGTTCCATGGACTTTAATGATTATGAAAATACATTGATAAAGTATTCTCAATGTTACCGGTTCGTTCATATTGGTTATTAAGAAAGACATATAAAAGGATATACAACAATTTACTACTCTGAGCTAATTCCACTAGCTTCCCTTGTTTAGATGATATTAAAAATAATTGTACATAGTTATTTATGTTAAATCCCATTTATCTTATTTATGTGGCAACACTTTGTTCTCACATTTTCTGTTTTGACATTTTCTGGATGTTATAATCTGTATAATTATTTTTAAATATTCCATATATTTGCTATTTTTTAATCTATTTGTGATCTCGATACATTAATATGAAATATATCACTACTGAGAAGGATAAGCAGTGACAGGGATAAAACCTAATTGAAATAGAAATCTATAGATACTTCAAAAAAATAAAACAAATCATTGTATAACAATTTATACTAAGTATTTATAAAAAATGTTGCCATAAAAATGTTTCGATAATTATTTTTTTATAACTTCTTTCCCCAACATGTAAAATGATAACAAACTCACTTTAGTCATTTACATGTAATCTCAATGGAAAAGGTTGTGCATGTAAACTATTCTTCCAAGTCAAGGTGAAGGGACGATGTCAGGCATCAAAGTTTCTAGACTCATTCGGATCATACATCTCCTATCTGCTGATGATATTCTCATTACGAACAAGGCCTCCATCTCTGAATGGTTGGAGATTAAAAAAATATTGGATACATTATGCAGTGCAACTGGATTACTGATCAATTCACCGAAATATTCTTTCTATCAGTATGGTGTACAACTGTAACCATTTTTGGATTCCTTAAAAACTGTTTTCAATTTTACTATTGATAATCTTGCTAACGGGTTTAAGTATCTCGGCTATTTTTTTGAAAGATGATAGGTTTAGAGAAGAGGATTGGAACTCGATGTTGATGAATATAGAATCAATCGCTGGTGCAATAATTGGTTGATTATGGGTGGCCGACTTGTTCTAGCCAAGGCGGTCTGAGAAAGTCGGTCTATTGGTTGGCCTTGACAAACATTCCAGCATCGACAATCCACAGAATTCGTCAGATTGTCTACAACTTCCTTTGGAATGTAAAGAAAAAGAAAAAGAAAAAGGGTTTCCATTTTTGTAGCTCACAACTTATAGCTCGTCCAAAGAGATACGGGGGGTGGAGTCTGAGAAACCTTTTCAGCTTCAATCGAGACATGGCAGCGAATACACTCTGGCGGGCTCTGATGGTGGACGCACTTTGTCACCATGTTATTAAATATAAATATATTCCCTCTATTATTGTTGAGCGTTGGTTCAAGACAACCTCGGTCTTTGGAACCTTGGGTTCCCCGACTTGGAAGTACCTCCATAAATCATTACACCTTTTATTGCATTGGCTTACTTGGTACCCAGGTTCGAGTTCCTCGATTGTCATTGGGATGGATCAGATCCTTGGTATGCAAGTTTCGTCTTTCTTGTTGGATGACTTGATCAAAATCCTTAATCAACGTGGTGTCTATTTTCTTTATCAGGCCTGCAATTTACCACATCATGAAAAAACAAATCTATAGCCACAGAAAAAATGAATTGATAGAACAGAGAAAACAAAAAACGAATTTACCAAGAACCACAGAACAGAATAGCACAAAAGCCCACACCGGATCTCATTATTAAATTGATATATAAAGGAATTACATGCATGGAAATGCTTCGTAAATAACGAAGCGACTAACAGCTCACTCAGTGATGAAAACAAGAAACCAACTAATTGACGGTTAACTAAACTAACCAAAGGAGTGATTTGCTCAATCAAAGGAGCAAATCGTGGAGCAAATCATGGAGAAAATCGTGGAGAAAATCGTGGAGCAAATCGCTCAACTTATTCGTCTAACACACCCCCTTAAGTTGGAGCGCGACAATCATTTAACCTAACAACACTCAGCTT
>SNQJ01S0048964.1:32580-43511 GCA_010110895.2 Picea sitchensis | reverse complement strand
ATCAGATCGACCACTTGGGTTTCATTCTCCAAGGGGAGAATGGGGTCGACAGGTGGAAACAGATCGACTGCTTGGGTTTCACTCTCTAACGGCAGAGTGAGGTTGACCAAGGATGGGATCAAATCAACCACTTGGTCTACTGGTTCATCCAAAGATGTGACCAGATTGACCACTTGATCAACCGGACTGACCAACAGGGGAATCAGATTGATCATTCCATCAACTACAGGTGGGTTGAGAGAAAGCTTGCGATAAGCAGCTGGAAGTTGAGGCTGTGAAATAGTCATGTCTTCCAGTAATTTCAAGGCTTCATTCATATGAGGACAAAGGTGAGTGAGATGACTCCCTTTGCACAACATACACGAGAACTTGGCTCTACTTTTCTTCTTCCCAACTATATCATGACGAGTCGACAAGAATTCATCAACATGTTGTTCAGAGGCTGACAACATGGGTTGGCGAGGATGTGTAGACCATACTCCTATAACCTTGGGTAGACCAGGGAAATCCTTAAGAAGATGGCTACCCTTACAAAGCCTGCAAGGGTACTTGGGATTATGAGTTTTTTAGGTGATCTTGAAATCATCAACACTCCTAGCATGATTAACAATAACTGGTTGTTTTCCAACATGTTTGACAGTGGTTGGAGGTTGTGACCCTTGCTTATCTTTCTTCTTCTTCTTATTCACCAGGTTACTATCTTCAGAACTTTCACCTGACGAAGAAGATGAGATGGAAGGCGACATCGCAAGAGAAGAAGGCGAAGAAGACCTTACTGGTGAAGAAGGTGAAGGATCAACATGAGGTTGATTCTCTTGGGGGAAAGTGCTTGTGACTAAAGCACTAACTACATTCGGGATTACCTGAGTGGAAAACAACCATACCGGTAATCCAATCGTGAGACCTGGAAGGCTCAAAGTAGCGATGTGAGGAGAACCAATGTTTCCATAAGAAGGAAAAACAAAAGGTTCCCTCGGAGTAGAGGTTCCTTCATTGGTCATTTCGGGAACTGACGCATTAAAAACAAAAATCCAATCTAGAGTCCTCTAAGGAAAACAAACATCACACACTAAAAATCTAGTAAGCAAGCAAGCAAACAAAACCTTCTCACAATGAACTCACTAGTTGGTGATGAAATCCAACGTCATGGGAACAAAGTAAGAAGGGGCTGAGATAGAGCAGGTGGAAAAGTTACGTTGACGACCAGCTTAATGGACTTACACCCTAGTGCAAGCTCCCATACATAATCATGGGTATACCCTCCAAGGAGCCCAAGTGAGTTTGGCCAACATCGATTCCAGGTACTGTGAAGACTTTCCCCTCCACAGTCACCTCGTGTAAAGAACCTAGAGAGAAAGGTCACTAAGGTTACCAATCACTACAGTGATGCCTGGGGAAACAGTCGACAGTCCGATCCATGCACAAGGGCAGGGTATCTAGCCCAAAATCAACTTGAAAGGCTTCCACTCATCATTGTGGGTATACCTCTCAAGCGACCCCCATAATATGCGCAATCTCTACACCAAGACCAACAAAGCAGGGTGAGTAACTCTGCTAGTCTCAATGCGACCTCGTGATTGACCCTTGTGTTAGAAGGGCTTCCTAGGACAAAATGTAATAAGTGGATTTAACCACTCCCTAACTCAATATTCTATGTTTGTTTGCAACTTTGGAAAGTTATCTTTCACACCTATTCCAAATCCCTACGACTAATCTAATGTAGGTTTGCTACCAGAGAAGATAAAAATGTCTAATCAATTTTTATAAGCGCTTTATTTTATGGTTGTTGTTACTCAAAAGGAAAATGGCATGGAAAATATGGTGTTTTGACTGACTCGAATATTATGCAAAGATATGAAAATGCAATCTTTTCATTTCGATGAAAGCTATGCTACGAGAAGGAGAAAACATTTATCATTCCTAGATGCACAATATCCCAAAATCTTAAAACTCATCAATATCAATATTCTCAAGAAATGAGAAAAAGGTACTGGACACCAATGCATGATTCATGGCCCCCCCGGCCATGAGGGGGAAATTTTTTCATAATTTAAGATCAAAAAATGCCAAAAATCATACAGTTTCGCTACTTCAAATGCAAGGATGCCCCCAATCTAATATAAAGCAAGAAATTAAATCTTTTTGTTTCAAAAATTTCACTAAAATAAATAATGAACTTTCTTAAAACAAAGAAACCCAAACTAAAATTTCTCTTTTAAAGCGAACTATTAAGAAGAAATATGATCTTTCCCTAAACAATTCTAAAGAAAACACATGCTTTGTAATTGAAAGACACTCAAAGCAAGAGACTAATCCTTCAAAACCAAACAAAGAAAAAATGGCTAAAAGAAACTCAAAGAATGTCAAGAAGACTATAAGCAGATCAATATAGGCTCCAAAAGTTTAATCCAACTGTTCAAAGCAAAACTGGGCATAAAAAAATGACAAGACCCAATCCAAAAAATTTTACAAACAAGTTCGCAAGCTAGAAATAGAGTGCAGTGCGAGAATTAGGTATTCTCGCAGGATAGACATTGGTAGGGTGCGAGAAGTTCACACTGAACCTAACAGCAGGGTGCGAACATCAATGATTCTCGCAGTCCACAGACAGGTACAGTGCGAGAATGTCTATAATCAAAGAAAATTTTGAAAAACGGACAGGGAATCTAAGTGAAATTCTAGATTCAGAGAGTCTGGATGGATGTCTCACAGACTCAAAAACCAGAAAACAAGCAATCAAAGGAAGGGAAACTAGACTAACTAGGAAACAATCCGTTCCCCAGTGGAGTCGCCAATTTTTTTATTGGATAAATCCGTAGGTGCGAACACTAACTGATATCCCTAGATCCACCTAGATCTAGAACAAAACACACCAAAACATGACACTTTCCTTAAGTTTTAGATATTGAATTTATTAACTAAAGAGGAATAGGTGACATATTGTTTAAATGTCGCTTCCTCTCGCCATCGCCATCCTAGCTCCATTTCAACGCTCATACAATGATGATCCTGCAAAAGAACGCAACCAACCAAAGTGATAGCAATAGCATAAACTCAATATAAACCTATGTATGTGATCAAGGAATCATACAATAAAAAACAACAA
Organism: Picea sitchensis; assembly: GCA_010110895.2. Taxonomy (NCBI): domain Eukaryota; kingdom Viridiplantae; phylum Streptophyta; class Pinopsida; order Pinales; family Pinaceae; genus Picea; species Picea sitchensis. The sequence continues at coordinate 40,405 of SNQJ01S0048964.1, read as the reverse complement.
GCTTTATAGGAAAGAATCATATTATTGTATCATATTAAATGTGAAAGAGAGATTACAACCATGGCCTTGATGTCATAAGGTCCCTTCCAACTGTCCTTCATTCCCCACACACTTTCACTCCAAGAATTCTAAGAGTATAGATCTGGTGATATTCACAATCTATCTTGACAAAGAAAATCTCAAAGCCACTCCAACCAAGCTAATAATTCCAAGCCAACCAAAGCTAACAAGCTCAAGAACCAACTAAGCTAAACTCAAGCTTAAGAACCCCTTCTCCATGAGAGCTCCTCTCCTTTTATAAGTTGAAGAGGATAAGGTGAGGAGGTTAGGATGATCCCACTAAATCATGAAAGTGAGTAAGATCCAAACCATTCAGATGCCACCTCACCATGGAAGTTTCTCCTTCTAGAAGATTTGAGAAAACGCTCGTTTTTCCCACACGTAAGCATTCTCACACCCTGTTTATAGTGCAACCTATGAACTGTTCGCACCCTAGCTATGATGCAGCCTCCGATAATCATGCATTCTCGCACCCTAATACATAGGCAGCCTGCGAACTTCCTTTTTTATAAGGTTTTTACACAGGAAAATGCAACTTATTTTCTCAGGAAAGGTTCTTCTCCCTTCTCTCTTTAGGAACTTAGGCCACTGACCCCTCTGAAGGCAACAAATAGGTTTACATCATTAACGGTCATAGGGATGACGAAAATAATGTGTAACATCTACATCATGTATCAGAGTTTCGGAGGGTGAAGGACTTGCACCTTGATCACTGAAGTCATGAAGTGCCTAGTGTGGAGGGCTCGGGCGAACACACGTCATGTCCATTAGGTGGGGACCATGTGGTTGACAGGTGGCACAAACATAGAGCACCCAGAGAAAGGTTGAAGTAGGCAATAGGTGGCATACATGCGTCACCTTAGAAGGAGTCAACCCATTGTTGACTTATCGCGTTTTGGGGCTTCGCAAAGGAGGAGCACGAGGGCTCAACACTCCAACTCGCAAAGTTGCAAGTTGCAAGGGGTGCTAGAGTTATGCCCTAGTGACGGTCGCTTATAGAGGTGATAGCGAGGAAGGAGCCATACCCATATCCCATCTTGGGTATTAGAGGTTTTGAGACGACGGTCTTCAACTCACAAGCTCGTGATATCGCGAGTCACGAAAGGCACTTATGCTAAGGCCTAGGTTGTGGTCACGTGGAGATGTAAGGCTCACACCTAGTGTTAAGTTGTGTAGGGTGAGTTTTCATGAAGGACCTGTGGATCGGATTCATGGGGTTCCAGTGAGGGCCCGAAAGGACTAATTCAGTTCTGTGGATTTGATTTTAGAATGATCCTGTGTGGATCTCGGCCCGAGGGTCGGGGTTCTGTGTCAGTGTGGTATCAGAACCACTTTCTGTCTATACACTGCAGGCAGAGGGAGGCAACGTAGATAAAGAAAGATTGTTGCAGAGTGACAACAACAAGTTTTCTAGGAGGGAAGACAGGAACAGGAAAATGATTACTGAAGTCCATGAGCGTGGTGGAAGAGGAGACCACCAGCAGATGAGTAAATTAGAAATGGACAAAGAACTCACTGAGATAAGGGAGAGAATGGAAGAGTTTGCACTATGAGTGCAATAGAACGCAAATACATATTGGGTATATGAATGGCCTCTGAGGAGGAAAGCTAACTGGCTAGTCAAGGAGTTGTTGTCCAAAAGACAATGAAGGTTGTTGAGGAGGTGGCTGAGGTATGTGAAAAGCATTAGGGCCACAAAGGAGATGGTTCATGTGTGTGAACCAGAGACTGGGAGAAATCTCAGTGACATTGAGGATGAAATGAGATCACTGGATGATCTCAAAGACTTCCAGGAGGGCAAGAAAGAAAACTCAAGTTTCCAGGTGGGCAATGAGAAGAGATCAGTAGAAGGTCTCGCGTACTGTGAGGGGAGCAGTGGTGAAAGTTCATATTGTCAAGTGGGCAATGAGATGGGATCACTGGATCTCATAGATTGCCAAGTGGGCAGCAAAAAATTCTCAAATTTTCAGGTGGGCAGGGGAAAAGAGATGAGACTATATGAAGGTCTCATGAAATCAAAGGTGATTTCAGATCAAGGAGAGGAGCTGACAAAGAAGGAAGATCAGAAAAGCGTTTTGATGATTGGAGGGATAAAGGTATTTCTGCCACATTGCCCAGCTGAGTCAAAAAATTGTGTTGCTGATGCAACAACAACAGAAGGACATCTAGTTGTGACTGTCAAGGAGAAAGAAGAACTAGAGCATACATCAAAACCTGACCCAGCAGAAGAAGAGAATTCAGCAGAAATGCTCAAAATTTTCAGTCAAGAGGCTAAACATGGGACAACTACAACACTGGAAGCTGTAGCAAAAGAAGAGCATACAGATAAGATTCTCACTCCATGGGATATGGAGTTGGAGATGATGGAGGATTGGTTGAACCATCAAGAGCCAGTAGATGACTGCCACGAGGAGACAGTGATGCAGATGATACCAGAGGATCATTTCGAGGAGTTGCTCAGAAATTTCAGCCAGGGAGCTGAACAGTCGATGATGATTGCAATGCTGAGGCATGTAACAAAAGATGAAGGAGAATTCCAGTCTGAGGAGAAGTTGGAGGAAGATGGAATTCAACCAACACAAGGAGAACTGGTAGAAGCAAAGCTGTCAGAAGGGGAATTTGAGAAGAGACTCAGTGATAAGACTGTAGAAATGAATTTTGTAGCAGAGTGGCAATCTGAGGCCACAGAGGAAGAAAATAGCATGGGGTTTCTAGTTGATCTGCCCACTGATAAGGATGAAGAAGTGCAGCCGAGGAGACTGTATAAACAGAGCCATCCACTAGAGTAGATGGATGAGGTAATTGAGGGAATCAGAAGGCTGATGTTGAGGTCAGCAGCAGAAACTGTCAGTGAGGAGAAGCTGAGCAGGAGGAAACCTGCCATAGCAACAGGGGATATGCAACAACAGCAGCGAAGCGATGGAGCGGATGAACAACTCCAGAGAACTATTTGGGATCCAGGTGGATTTCAACAATGATGCTCGGAAGCTCATGAGAAGGATCTCATGAATTTTTCATAGCAAAGGAGTATGATGCAGGAGCATCACTCCAACCTAGCTACGTACCAGCCAGCCAACACTTCAAACACGCATTCAATGGAGAGGAGAGGCGCAACCCTCTCACTTTCAAATTTCAAATTTGAATTTAATGTATTAAATGTTTGTAAGGTTGGTAGAGCCAAAAAGCCATGCATGTGCACAGGCTTTAGTTAAAGTTTGCCTTAAATGGTTGTAAGGCTGAGATGTATATCCGATTCATACTGGACAACCATTCAATGTAATTCATTGTAATTAATGAGAGTTGGTGAGGATGGAGGGAAGTGCTCGAGGAGCCCCCTTTTGGTAAAAATATCTTCTTTGTATCTAGGAGTAGATAGAGTCGGTAGAAAGGCAGAGAAGAATAGAGAGAATAGGGAGAAGAGAAGAAGCCATGACTTTGTTACAGTCTGAGCTAACATTGTAAAGAGGCATTTCATATTAATACAACCAGAGCAGTTTTTCTTGCATGTTATTCTGTGTTTGTTGATGAATGTATTTATGTGTTTATGATATGCTGTAGATGTGTGTTAGTTTGCATTTGCAGGTTATAGAAAAAGATTGTTTTATGTTGGGTTCTTTGATTTCAGGTTTGGATTCTTTGTGGTTTCATGCAAGAGTGCATGACAGAGTACTACGGTCTTTGAAAACCAGTGCAGGAGTGCACTTCTGAATTCTGTGGAATTTAGACAAAGACGTGCCAGGAGGGCACACCAGAGGAAGTCATTGACTCAAGGAGGAAGCCTCAAGGTTGTTGAACACCTTGAAGGAAGAACTATGTAGAGGAGGGCACAGGGAAGACAACATTTTTGAGAATTCTGTGAGACTTTGCCAAGAGGGCATTGAGTGGATGCACTGCGTGCACAGAAGGAACTCTATTTCGAGTTCAGTGAAAAGACAAAGTCATTGAAGATTATGTAGAAGCTTTGCTAGGAGGGCATCGAGCGAGAGTAAGGAGTGCATTGAGAATAACTCTCTTTCGAGTTCTGAGATAAGAGAAGTATCAAGGAGAAGACACTCACAGGGTTGTTGAATACCCTGTAGACTCTGCAAGGTGTGCATCGAGCAGAAGGATGTCAGGAGGGCGTGAGGCATTTATTTCCAAGAAATGACCTCGAATATAAGTTTTTCAAAATCTTAGCAGCACAAGGAGTGTGTGAGAGTGGACTTGTTCTAAGTCCATAAGCTCAGAAGAGAAAGCACAAGAAGAGCACGTACAGAGAAAACCTTTCAAGGTTTCTGAGTTGACAAAACTCAGGAGGGGAAGTGTTTCTATAACATAGATGAGACCCAAGGGAACTGGGCTTGCAAGAGAATCATTGAAGGCTGAGTCCTTCACACATTGAAAATCTTCCAAGGGAAAGGAAGAAGTGCAAGCTCAGGAGGGAGATACAACTATCGTTGGATTGGCACTGGGAGGAAATATCTGGACTATTGAATCTACGTCCAGATAGTACAAGGAGGTCACGCAAGAGTGTACCTGGAATGGATGGTGGAGACACTTCAGGGAGAAGTGTCGAGTTGTCGTGAGCCGTTGGATACAGAAAATGTGTGCGAGGTTTAAACCTCTTAACAACAGAAGGAAGAGGACTTGTCAAGTCCCGAAAGCATCAGGACCATCCATTCTAGAGGATAGGTGGCAGAGACCTGGATCATCTCACGAATTCAGATATCGCGAGCGGGGAGGCGAAGTTATTTGCAATACAAACCCCCAAGTCACGAGATCGCGATTTGACCTGAACCGTCGATCAAGGATGAAGGAGAGCCATGAGATTTGGTGCCTTGCTACATCATGTATCGGGGTTTCAGAGGGTGAAGGAGTTGCACCTTGATCATTGAAGTTGCGAAGTGCCGAGTGTCGAGGGCTCGGGCGAACACACGTCACGTTCGTTAGGTGGGGACCACGTGGTTGGCAGGTGTCTCAAACATAGAGTGCCCAGAGAAAGGCAGAAGTAGGCGACAGGTGGCGTACACACGTCACCTTGGAAGGAGTCAACCCATTGTTGACTTATCGCATTTCGAGGATTCACAAAGGAGGAGCATGAGGGCTCAACACTCCAACTCGCAAAGTTGTGAGTTGCGAGGGGTGCTAGAGTTAGGCCCTAGCGACGGTTTCTTATAGAGGTGCTAGCAAGGAAGGAGCCATAAACATATCGCATTTCGGGTATCGGAGGTTTGGAGATGAGGGTCTTCAACTCACAAACTCACGAGATCGCGAGTCATGAAAGGTGCTTGCACTAAGGCCCGGGTTGTGGTCGCGTGGAGACGTAAGGCTCGCACCTGGTGTTAAGTTGCATAGGGATGGTTTTCATGAAGGACCTGTGGATCGGATTCATGGGGTTCCAGTGAGGGCTCGAAAGGACTAGTTCAGTTCTGCAAATTCGATTTTAGAACGATCCTGTGTGGATCTCGGCCCGAGGGTTGGGGTTCTGCGTCACACACCCTGCACAAGACTGATGGTCTCTGTGACTCTCATGGTGACTTATGTGAGACCTTCTTCCATCCATGATTGAGGATTGAATATGTTAATTCCTATGGTTTTTGTTTTGGTAAACAATTATAAAACCCCATGGGATTTAACCCCCTAGCGAGAAGAAAGAGCCAACAAATGGTTATGTTGGTTGGAACTTAAGGTTTTACACTGCATGGTGAAGGAACAAAATGAGGTGGAGACCTTCCAAGAAGGAGATACAAGGCTGAATAACCGATAAGGAGGATGAGTTTGCACAATGAGAGACTAGGAACCTACATATAAACCTTGAACATTGGAAATACATGTATATATATACATATTTACATGAAATTTTATTTTTTGAGTTTCCTTGTTTATTGTATGAGTGCACAAGGAGGCAAAAAAAGATTAACTCTTCCTTGGGATCTTGAGAATCACTTGTTTGAGACCAGAATATGGTCAATAGGATCATATATGTGGATAATAAGTGGTCCAAAGATATTGAGTTATGGTTTGAGAATGTGAAATAAGGGTATATTGTTTATTTTTCTATTGAGTAAATATTTCAGCAGTTCCGAGTGAAAGTTTTCAACCAATCCTTGAAGGATATTGTTGGTATAAATCCCTATGTGGATAAAGATGGTGTTCGTAGACAAGGTGATGCAAGAGCATCATTGGCAAGCACGCAGAGGCAGGACCACTCAACACATGTGAGTTCTTCCAGAAATTCAACGTTGACAGTTGCAACCAATTTTGAAATACGCCTTCACTCAGCGCCAGATTCACCTTTGGAGGCACGCTTGAACCAATGTTGAATTTTACCCTTTGAGGCACGTATTGAAAATTGTAAACAGAGCAGGATTTTCCACTTCGGCTCTGGAATGCGACTGAACTAAGATAGTGTAGGATGAATTTTAGAGTAGGCAAGTAGCCAGGGGAAACCCTAGAAACATCTTTGAGTTATGTAGAAGTTGACACACCCAGTTAGCAGAGAGAGCTGGAATACAGAGAAAAATTAGTTGTAACAGAGAACTGGGATTTAGCAGAAGATCAAAATGTTTTGAGTTACTATAATTTTGAATGTAATCTATAGCCATTGGGAAGTTGTGAATATAACAAAATGGAAAATTGATCCAAATGTGTGGTGTTTGGACTGTGTGCCTTTTTTTGTTATTTTTTGTTTTCATGAACAAGTGGATGGAACTGAGAATTTTTCCAGTTTCAATTGTTTCTCTTCATTGGAAGCTCTGCAAGGTGTGCATTGAGACAGAGAGGAACACCGTGGATTCGAATCATCGAATCCCTTGGATGCAAGGAGTGCACGGGAATTCAAGGCCTACACGAGGTAAAGCTCAGGAGGAATAGCATTTCATACAAGCGTTATCGAGACCCATAAAACCCCATCTCCCTGGAAGAAGCGAAGATCGCGTCTTCGAGGACTTAGAAATTCTTCTAAGTCTGAAGCGAGTAAAAACTCAAGAGGAAGAATGTCGTCGAGCGTTGGATCATGACGGAAGACCCCGTAGACCATCCAACTTGAGGGAGAAGTAGAAGCTTTAACGTTGCATAGATCTAGGAGGGGAGATCTCGAAGATCTGAATGGACAGTGGAGAATTCTCGAGGAGAGTCGCAAAATACCACCAATCGTTGGATCAAGTGGAGTTGCAAGGAGGTCAATGACGAGGAAGAGATATGAACCATAGATCTCAGGGACTATCGTGAGCCATCGATCAAGTGCCAAGGCATCTCAGCGTTTCAACATTTTGACATTTCGGTATTTCAACAATCGAGAGTTCCAAGGAATAGGGATACGATAGAGGTCCTTTTCTCCCGAAACCCCAAATCGCAAAATAGTGAAATAGTGAGGTCGAACATGGGTCGTAGATCTCAGGATCTATTGTGAACTATTGATCAAACGCTAAGGCATTTCGGTGTTTCGGTATTTCGACAACCAGGAATCCCAAGGAGCAGAGATATCCCCTGCGTTCTGATTTCATGAAACGCGAAATTCCAAAGGGGTAGGTGTTGGGACATTTCGACATTTTTCCATTTTGGCATTTTGGCCACTGGGGGTTCAAAATGGGAAAGGAGGGATCCTTGCATCATGATTACCCAAATCGCGAAATCCTGAAAGAGCGAACGCCAAGCCAGTTTGACATTTCGTGAACCGGGATTTCGTGTTAAGGTCCTAACCCGCACATAGGTAGATCAATGTATTCGGATGTAATAAAGGTCAATATTAATAAGACCTTTCAATAAAATAGAATAAGGCAGATGT
>SNQJ01S0048963.1:51455-70896 GCA_010110895.2 Picea sitchensis | reverse complement strand
ATTTCATCACCAACTGGTGACTTCAAAATAGGAAGGTTTGTTTGCGTGTTTGATATCTAGATTTTATTAGTGAGTGTTGTTTGTTTCTCTGGTTGGCCTTAGATTTCTTTCATTCTTTATTTGGTGCAGCCAACATCGACCCTCACCGTTCATGTAGGATGCAAGGTTTACCTCCAGAAGAGCTGGAATAATACGCTCCTTTTCTTTCTAACTCACCAGAGGGTTCTTATGAAGGAGCAGTCAATAACGATGTAACCTCTGAGATTGGAAGTTATACTCCATTGGAGGAATCAATACTTCCTGTAAATATGCTATTGAGTGTTTTACAAGATCCACTTTTGCTCCAGATAAATTCATCAGGAGACATTGTTGCTGAATATTATACTTGAATACCTAGTAGACCTTATGTAGATTATGGTGTAGATGATCCACCCTTACAGACTGAGTCATTTAGAACTCCGGTTCATACTGCTGGAATTTTTAATCCTAGCTTTGTTCCTGTCTGTTCTCTTTGGAGGACCTCTTCAGGACACGATATTTTTGATAAACTAGGAATGAGTCACCTATGCTTGAGGACCTCTATTCAACATATGGCATCACATACGCCTGTGACTTCCATTGCTTACACAGTACCTTTATATATTTTTACTGGCACGACCACTAATGTTGTCATGGTTTCATACCAATTGTTGGTTGGTTCTCATACAATTCTTCCTCTCCATCTTTCTAGCTCTACCATGGTCCCACAAGTTACATTTGTTTCTGCCAGAATTTTGGTAATCACTCAAGATCCTATTGGAACACCTCTTCTTCTTAGATCAAATATGTCACTTCAACCTAGGTATAATGCTCTAAATACTTCTATTGTTAATCCTGTCCAGATTCCATCTAAAGGGCCTAATATTTTTGTTCCTCCTGGGTATAATGTTGTTGGTAGTTTTGTTCCTACACCTACCCAAGTTCTCTCCCGATGGCCTAGAATTTCTCCTCCACCTCCACCTGGAGGATCTAATCATCTTGGCCCAAGTAGCTCCAATCAAATTGGAGGCACAAGTCATTCTAGTGCTTTTTGGAGGCCAACCTCAAGTTGGGGGGAAACCTCATGTGGGGGGGGAACCCCAAGTTGGGGGTCATAACCTAGTGTACGAGAAATATATCTCTGTATTACAATCTCAACCTTGGAATTTTTCTTTCCAAGGCAATCAAAAACCGCCTGGGGGGAAACATCCTCAAGTAAATTATTTTGTACCCCCTAATGATTCAACCTCAAGTTGGGGGGGAACCTCAATTTGGGGGGAAAAATGAAGTTGGGGGGAAACCCCAAGTTGGGGATCATAACCCAGTGTACGGGAAATATATCCCTGGATTACAATATCAACATTGGAATTTTCCTTTCCAAGGAAATCAACAACTTCCTAGGGGGAAAACTCCTCAAGTAAATTCTTTTATACCCCCTAATCTCGTGAACCCTTATCCAGGTTCTATGAATCCTACCTGGGGTCAAGGTTTTCATTCTAATGCTCCTTTCCAAGGAAGCTTACCCAATGAAACAAATCATGTTGGATATTTGACCCAAAAACCTCCACCACTGAATTTGACAGGACCCTCTAACTATCTACAGGCTGCTTATGGTCCTACTGGTATACCTACAGGATTACCTCCTCAAAATTAATAGTTTCCTCAAGTGAACAGATAGTTATTATTTCTTTCTACTTTGGATTTACTAATCTCTTGAACCCTTATCCTATGAATCCTACATGGGGTCAAGGTTTTCATTCTAATGTTCCTTTCCAAGGAAGCTTACCCAATGAAACAAATCATGTTGGATATTTGACCCAAAAACCTCCACCAAAAAATTTGACAAGACCCTCTAACTATCTACATCATTATGGTCTTATTGGTATACCTACAGGATTACCTCCTCAAAATTAATAGTTTCTCAAGGAACAAGGTTATTTCTTTCTACTCTTTGATTTGGCTCGTGATTTATCTTAGGATTTTGAATGATCATATATTGCATTCTCCTTATTGGTCTATCATACCTACCAAGTTACCATCGTATGACATTCCTAAGTTTGAAAATCAATCGGGAGAATACCCTAATAATCATGTCATCAACCCATCTTCGTGTTCATCCAACTCTTTGATTGATGACTCCATTAGATTACGAATTTTCAAATCTAACTCTTACTTGTGCTCCGTGAGTGTTCGTTGGAAAATGGTATATTGAATTTCCACTCTGGATTATTCAATGAATTCAACACCTTAGCTATGGTTTTCTTAACACATTACCAGCTATCGACACGATATGAGACATGAACCAAAATATTGATTTCACTTAAACAACTTACATACTCACATTTTCAATCATCATATCCATGAGTGGAGGAGGAGAAGACTTTTAATCAAATCTCCCTTCCTGATCAACCATTGGTCGAGTGGTTTACCAAGTCACTAATCAAATTTATAGCTCGTGATGTCACCATGCAGGGTGGTGTCATCCTTTGAAGAGAAAGAGATTAGTCATGCTCAATACTTTGATCTTGTTTATTCACAAATGGTCACATTATATGACTTGATCCCTCATTCTCCTCGTCCTTCCACAAATCCAACCCCAACACCTCTCGGTAGCTTCTCATGTTGTTGATGGTGATTTGAAACTTTTCATGATGAGACTCACTCTAAACAAGCTTACTATTCCAATCCCAAATCTACTACTACTAATGTACAAAATACTCTTGCTCCTACTCCTTCTCTCTGTGAAACCTCTGAGGTTAATCCGGTTCAATCTACACCTACCAAGAAAATCAAAATAAGAAGAAAGGGAAGGGTAAGAATAAGGAGGACAAAAATAATACACAAGCAACTGGGATAAATCCAAGACTCAACCTGCTCATGACAAAGAAAAGAGAAAACTATGTTATCATTGTCTTATTTGTAGAGGATCATTATATGAAATATTTTCCAAGACAGGTTGAGGTTGGCCAAATTCCTGCAAGGGATCGGGACACCTCCTACAACCATTGGTTTGTCACAACCTTTTCCTTCTCGCATGTGCCCAATTCATAAATCCATGACCAACTTTCTCCCTCTACCACATATTATAGTAGAAGCAAGTAGAGAAGGTGGAAGAATACTCGATATCTTCTCCTCACCTACTAGGGTACCTTCAAGATCTGTCAAAATAAGCACCCCATCAATGTAACCCTCGATGCACTGCTTCCCAATGGGCTACCATCCTCAGCCTTTAGAGAATGAGAGATCAAGAGAGAGATCCAAGAAATGTCTTACTACAAGCAACATCCATCCCAACTCATCACCTTGTGGGAGCCAACCTGTTGTTACAAGAAATATGAACTCTACACTCTAGATTGATTATTATTCGGGCTCCTCAATAAAAATCACAATGAACTAGCACCGATTCCCCGAATCGACGAATCTCCCTTTGATCAAATCCATGGGGAAAATACTTCAAGAAGATTGATCCAAAGTCTGGCTACCACCGTGTCCTCGGGTAGAACAGACAGATGCATGGAAGACCACATTCATGAAAGGAAAGGTCATTTTGAATGGCTGGTCATGCCTTTGGTTTGAAAAATGCTCTAGACACTTTCTAAGGAGGATGATGGATGATATCCCATGACTTTTCACCAATACTTCTTTGTAGTGGTGTATTTGGATGATATTCTCAAGGGCTAAACAAGACTTGGGAAGAACATTTGCAACAAATTCGTGAGGGTTCTCATGACAACTGTGGCACCACAATCTATACAACTAACTTGGAAAAATGCTCTTCGGCATGGACAAGGTTGTCCATTACCCGGGCTACATCAAGGATAAGCATGGAATACATTTGGATATAGCCAAGATCTAAGTCATCCGTGATCGCCATCCTTAACCACACTCAATCGAGCTCGTGAGCTCTTGGGCCTTGCCAATTTCTACCTAGTTCATGTTGGGATTCTCCCATATTGCATGGGCCTCAACCAAATAACCAGTGGGTGGTGGTAAGGATAAATTTGCTTGGGGATGGTCCCAACAAAGGAGTTATGATTTGAAACAACACTTTGGTGCTCAACCCCGACACTTCTCACTCACCGTGACCTCGCAGATCCCTTTGAGAACGAGACGCATTCTTTAGACCATGCTGGGCATCATTCTCATCGAAAGCACGGCCACCCCAAGTGGCCTATCATAGTGAGACACTATCGATGTTGTCCATAAGCACCCTACTTCATTTATAAAGAAATGTACCCATTTTCCAAGCCCATTCTGGAGACATTACATCTTTTGGGAAGGAGATGGGCCATCTACACCTACCGATTATGCTCACCGAGTTCATGCATTACGCCGGGAAAATTGCAAAATGAATCATCAAAAGTGGTCCACATGCTTGCAAAAATTCCACCTCAACAACAAGTGGCAAAACACAGCACCAACTGCCATTGATTTCATTAGATGACCTCCATTCATGGCACTCACCATGGTGATAGACTCTTATAATAAGTGAGACCTATGGATAGCCCCAACTCTATGAGACAAACTCAGATTTCTCTACCACCAACCAAATGTTGGGTGAACATAGTTGTCGTATAATTTCCATTCCCACATGGGTTGTTGTGTCGTCTGCCACATTTGTGTTCCATCATGTAGTGAGCTAAGATGATCTCTCGCATCCCACTAAGGCCGGGTGGAAGAACACTTTGGCATTGAAAAGACAAAGGTGATGCTATGTAAACATTTCTATTGGCTAAAACTTCAGTAGGAGGTCACTGGCATATCGGGCCCCTCGTGACTCCCTGCTATTGCTAAACCGACCACTAGGAAACAGGTCCTATACACCCCCCTTCCTCACTCTTGGATGTTAAGGGAATCCATCTCAATGGACTAAATGTCGAGCCTCCCATCCACCCGCTTAATAAATGACTGTGTTTTGTGGTTAATGATCTCTTTCTAAGATGTCAATTTAGTTTCCCTGAAGAAGAGCATCACAAACAGAGGCTAATGATGTTATCTTCTTTGAAATGAGTCTCGGGTACATTTTGGAATCCTGGGCCAAACCATTGTCTCTCATATCAGACATTTGATTTCTCAAAGACATTCTGTTGAGCTTTGTCGCACGGCTGACACCAACCTCACCAAATCCATGACCTTACACCCCCGCATGCATACAAATTGAGGTCAGAATCAATTGATCGTAAGTATATTATGCTCATGTATAATCTCCAACCACCCCAAGACATGGGATGAGAGTCTTCCCTATCTCCAACATAGTTACAATCAATCCCTTCATAGCTCAACCGCCATAGCCCCTTTCGTGTGGGTTGGGGATTCCAACCATTGGGTCCCATAGATGTTGCATCTTCCCCCTTGTGGTCACCCCGACCAACTCATCTCCTGCCCACCAAGCTAACAAAGCCACCTATTTCATTGAGCGTATCCAAAGACATCCGCCAACAAGTTCAAGATATCCTACGTAAGTCCAAGCAATGATAAGTACAAGCAGGACCATGATCAACGCCAAAGCTACATAAGTTTCAGGGTGGTGACAAAGTTTGGTTGCACTTAAAGAATGCCTTACAGACCCCATTGGAATCTTATCCCACTACATTATGGGCTATACACCATCACCAATACTATCGGGATAATTATTTGAGCTCAACATTCCCTTCCTGGCTCCTCAGAGTAAGTGTTCAACGGATCTCCTTCGAATTCCTTATTTCCCACCATTATTTGGCACCTCAGAAGTAGAATAACCCTGACACAAACAAATCCTAACCCTCAAATGCATACAAGAAGAATCCAAAGGATCGACAGGGACACACGTATCAAGGGAAATTGACAGCAAGAAAGGATCCAACTTTATCGAAGCCGCTCGTCAAAGTTGGGAAACTACTGCACCAAGGCAAGTGGCTCACCCCGGGCCAAATTCAACAGAATTTTCCTAATCTGATGGGAAAAATCAATGCAATGGAGACCATTGCTTCCTAAGGAGGGATTATTGATATAGGTGGATATCGATGGCCACCCACCTATTCCACTAGCTCGAAAAATAGTCTTCCACCTTGGTAGTTTTTCAACAGTTTTTCGAGTTCCAAACTTCCAGGGTCGTTTTGAGGCCCTAAATGACGTTTTTTTGGATTTGGGGCCCAAGTGACTGCTAAAAGAATTAACTTAGGCCAGTTGAAAATTTTTCTTCTCAGTTATGCCTTTCCAACAGGCTTTCGTGTGCCTAAAACGGAGATTGTATGCAAAAGTTACGACCCCGAGAAGTTGATATACTAACTTACCCAAACGGGGCCCACATGACTTTTGGCGCTTCATCTCCTTGGGTTAGGTTTTTGGATATCCAGGGTTTTTGACATTCCTTTTTATTGAAAAAGGCCTTTAGATCCTCATTGTAACCATGTTCTTGCGAATGAGCACAATCTTCACATCTCTTCTCAGAGATAAGCCGCCACCATTCCCGCAAGCCTGTTTTCCGCTACAGTTTACAGTTTCATCTTATTTCCTTATAGAATAGAAAGCTAGTTTTACTGTATCTTTGTTATTTTGTGTTAAGCATCTGTTAATAATGTGTAGTCATTTCATTCTTCTCATAAAATCTAGATCAGATTGAGCCTTAGATTTTTCTTTTAGAGAAGAAGTGATGGAAGGAGGGTGGTATCCATAGAGTGCCATAAATGGTGTCATTTTTGTTGCGGTATGGAAGGAAGTGTTATACCATGATTCTGCCAAGGGTAAACATTTGAACCATTGTGTTTGTTTATCAGAGACAAAGAAACGAAGGTGTTGGGCCTCAGAAATGTCCTATTTTCATCCACCTTTCCCTTCATTATTCCTTAAATTTCATCGTCCCAATAACCTTCCATCATACCATTTTCATAAATATACTTGGGTTTCTCCTTATTATTTTCCATTGTATTCATTTCAGTATTATAAGTGAATTTGTGATTAAATATTAGAAAAATAACATATTTTCATTATATATCAAGGTTGGATGAGTTTGATGATGTGTGCATGCATATCTGAAGATTTCAACAAAGTCAAATATTACCACCTAGCCTCAAATTCGAATTTCATCTTCAAGATTTGAAGAATATTTGGGACAATTATTCAAGCATATTCAAAGGAGAAGATCATGGAGATTTTGATAGGATATCTTATCCAATATATGAGTGGAGGATTTGAAGGAATAAGTTGAGAGAATAGTGGATCTGTAATTATGACACTCTTCAAGACTTTCATGTATATAAGAGAGTTCTCTCTCTTCATGAAGGGGAGTTATTCATCATGGTATTCATAATTGGAGGATGTTATTCATAATTTGGGGGAGTTGTAGGGAGAGATCATGTAATTCATAATTTATTCTTGTAATGAGAAGGGGATTATTTGCTTTGATTCTTTCATTGTTATTCTTTCATGCTTTGTCATTTGACTCCTGTAATATAATTTGAGATTGATATATTGTGTGAGCTCACATATGTCATTTGTCATTCAACTCTTCACATGTTGTATTGTTTTTCCCTTATGCAATTTCGATGCTTTCCTAGATTAATTTAATTTCAACAATTTAGATTAGATTACTTCTACTTTGATCCTGCATATATAATGTGTGTGCTTCGTAAGCCTATGAACCTCGAATTGACAAATTAAATAGTTGGGAAAATACTACAACAGAATTAAACGACAATATTTCTGCCTAACATTTTGGCTTCGTTGTCGAGGAAGCACGATGGATTGAAGCTTAATTTGATTTCTTGCAAGTGTGTCTGCATGTGTTGGTAAGGGGTCATAGAAGCTACTTGAGTGGAGACTCCTCATGTTCTCCCTTCCATCTCTAGAGTGTGAATTTTAATTTATGCAAGTATGATTTCCGCAACGGTGGAGAGTATGTGTTTCAACAAGAGTATGTTTCATGTGTTTTTTATTTATTTTTGATTTGGGTGTTGTAAGAACCTTCTTTTTCAATATGTTTTAACAATGAGTGTCATCTTGGAACTACTCACTTAGATCCTCGTGAAAGTCACGATCTCCTCTTCTCTGGAAGAGGAGATCTTGACAACAATTAAATATTCAAATACTCCTCCAACAACAAACGAGGATTCAGGATATGAAGACTCCTACACATTAGATGATGAACAAACATTCAAGCAGGAGATTGAGGAATATGAAGAAGAGTTAAAGCAAGATCTGAGTGAGGAAAAACACGCCTACGAAATCTATATCGAGAAATGGTTCCAGGTGAGTACTCGTTTAGATAAATTTTGCTTTTATTTTTATTTAGTTAGTTTGTCGTTACAGCAACAAAATTCATTTATTCATGTAAATTTCTATCTTTCAATTGAAAAATTGCACATGAATATATTTTTGTTACTATTTCATGCTTGGATCCATTGGAATTTTTCCTACACGTAACCAATTTTTAATTCTAATTAGCATAGAGTAGGTAGGCTAACGAATAAAACAACGTTTTTTCTCTAATTGTTTTAGAATAAGTATGCTCTCCTTCGCGCTTCAAGCGATCACGAGGATCAAAAAATAGGGATGATTTAGATTTTAGAAATGAATGTTCTTGCAAACAAGCTTAACAATAAACACAGTAAAACCTAAATTTTTCTATGCTGAAACGACACAATTTTTACATGTTGATACAGCGAAATTGTTTTTTACAGGTTGTTACAGGATGTTGATACAGTGAAAATTTTACATGTTGTTACAACATGCTGGTACAACGAAATTTTCAATGCCTATTATAGTGAAATTTTACTTGCTGAAACAATGATGTTTTTGCTGTAACAATGATTGAACAGTTTCATGCCAACACTTTTGTTGTTTTTCATTTTCTAGATGAACTTTGTGTGTCGTTTTGTGATCGATTGAACCATGTCTTCTTAGTCTGAGTTATTTCTACTTTGAGCCACCATATGTTTTTCCTTATATGAATAAAATATGAAACAATACAACAACATGATCATTTAGATTGAAGTCTTCACATCTACTAGATCTGCAATTTTAAGGTGCATTGTTTGGTTTAGGCCAAGAAGAAGAAAAAATAATAAATTATAACAAAATTGAACTATGATTGGGATTGATTGAATTGTGCTTCCTGTTTTCCATTCTAAAACCTGCAACAAAACAAAAACAATACACTGGACATGACATGAGTATTAATCATATGATGCCCCAAACCTATTGTACTGAGAACGCATTACTGAGAAAGACGAGAAATCTGAAGAGTGCATTTATCCTTCAGTCTGTTTTTCTCCTTTTCCCTGCACTATTGTTGAATCCTTTTGCGGTCCGAACTATCTCTGGAACTTTTGATTGAAGTTTCACTGCCCATGCCACACCTGTAATAGCCATGACCTAACACCTAGTCTCTAAATTATTTGGAAATTATGTGTATACTGTCGTTTAGCTCTCTGATTTTCTGAATGGATCTCAATCCTGATTTTATTGCAAAACAACAAAATGGATCGGGTTTTCAGCAGTATCCACATTTGCTGCTGTAGCATGCTGCTCGCTTGGAGTACTTAGATTTGTTTTTCCATATCTGCTTCCTCTATTATCAGAGTTGTATGCCCACTTTTTCAGATGAGCTATGACCTTCATATGTCAATGTTTGGATGGGAAGAAGCTGCATACATGGCTACAACTAAAGCCATAATATATTTAATTGTATCGGAAAAGAAGTCTCCGGGCAATGATTCATAATCTTTTCCATATTCAAGTCAAGCTAGTTGTAGTCAGAAAACAAAACTCCCTGGTCCTGTAGGGTTGAATCTATTTCAAGAGCTTGAAGGGTTATTGCGAATGTGTCTTTCACAACAGGGCTACAATCTAGGTCTAACTTAAAGCTTTTGAATGGAAACCCTTGGAAGCATGGATCTTGAACTGTTACAGGTAGTTTGTAGAGACCGTAGGTGGCTTCCAAATGTTGTAAGAGAAGTCTTTGCACACTGCAAAAACTCTTGAGCAAGCATTGTTGCAAGTGGTTCAATATAGCAGTTTTTTGACGAGACCATATTATACCAAGTATTGTCTAGATTGGTTTTGCTTTGCTTGAATCTTTTGCATATGCAAAGATGGATTTTGCAGCACACTCTGTCAATTTTGAAGGATTGGTAGGGACCAAGGAGTTATGTCTCCAAGTACTACAAACAACATTTGAAGTTCATGAGATGGAACAGAATGAGATTATTCAACAAAGTAAATTTCACGTAATTTCTCTGAAGCCTCAAAAAATCTCACCAGTCATCAGGTTACTTGATCAATTAGAGCTTGGTGTGTTTGATTGTAACTCGTCAAACGAATATCTCGGCGATGATTTTTTAGTGTATCAATTTTCTCCCTTCACAGCGGTAGAAAATATTGCAAATCCGTGAGTAAGATTGCACAGATCTCAGTCCTCTTGAATTTCGGTTTTATCAACTTTAATGCACCATCGCCACATTTATTTTTGAATCATTTCTACAAAGATCAAAGAGGATTTTTGAATTGCATTTCCTTCGGAAGTCTTTGAGTATTGGATCCATTCCAGTAGAAGCATAGACCAAGGTTATGGCACCGACAACTGAGGACAATGACTCTTTGACAGGAAATCTTTATGTTGTTCCAACTGTGGCTCATCCTATATCCAAAGAATCTTTAGAGGTGGCAGCTAACATTAAATATCATGCCCGATCAAGAAATTACCATTCTTTTTGTTTTGAAGTTGTGTGCCAAGTGTCTACCTTCCCTTCTGGTTTTGTTGTCAATAATCGTAAGCATTTTGGCAACGGATTTGACATCATATCTGCCTTTTATAATTTTTGGCACTTATGACAGCTGGTGAATAAAGTTTGAGCAATTTTAAGCAATGGGTTTTCTTCAGGCCATGAGACAACTACCAATCTGTTAACCTGGGTAGTATTCTTTCTCGCCACGTAATACATTCCTGATTTTTTAGGCTACACCAACCATAAAAAACAAACCAGCTCAAACTGCTCAAACCTCCAAGAGTAATAATCATGGCTTCTCAATCGACGTTTTGGAAGGAAAATATGAATTGCGACTTGCAATCAAATACTAATGTATAGAATGATGTCTTCCAATCAGTTTGTACATGCACATTGCATTTGCAGAGGTGTTGACTTGAGTATTGTTTTCATCGCAAATGGCCAACATTGAACGATTGTTAATTAACTGTCAGAGGGTAGCCGCCATTGTGGAGGGTAGCCTCCATTGTGGAGGTCACTAGGGATATAACAGAGCACAATCATGGATATTTATGATATCCCCCAAGTCATCAGAGAATCCTTTTGTCTCACAACATCTGGGAGGTCGCAGACCTGTTTTAGTTGATATCCCAAAATATGTTCAGCAACAGATGACTATTCTGGTGTTCACTTTCATGATAGAGAGACTGATGTGCAACTTGCACTACACGGGCTAAACTATTTAATGGAGGAAAGGGAAGACAAACCATTTTTTGTTTTCACGCACCATGCAATGGTAGATATGTTTGACTGATGGGTGATTGGCCCAATCTGTCGTGACAAAATTTTCTTTTATGAAATTACAAAAGAAGTATCGGCTGTAGTGGGTTGTTTCAATTCCCATGCCAAACGTATGTTGCATCTGCATCTTGCTTCTGTTTTTCAAAGATATATTTGGCATATTAAACATTTAGTTTTCAATGATCATGAGGCAATGATCCGAGAAGGCTGGCACCTAGTCAGTTATGTGGCCATGAATGCCATTGTGATTCGAAAGATTCTGAAAAGAATGACAAAATACATAGCTCATTCAATGGACGGAAATTCAAGACAAAGTTACAGGTGAAGCACATAGAGATATTGAAGTTGCCATGGTTAATTGAATTGATTGTGTTTCAGATCAACACAAGAGATTCGGAGCATCGACATATTGGTGAAATGTTTCTTGAATGCTCATGCGAATTTACTGGCAGTGATCCTATTATTAAATGCTTATTACATGATTCTGTGAAATTGGAGTTTAACTTGACATGCCCTATTTGTCTGGATACAATGTTTGATCGTGTTACATTGGGATGTGGACATGTTTTCTGCAACATTTGTGCGTGCACAGGGGCATCAATACCAACAATTGAAGGGTTGAAAGTGGCCAATCAACGTGCTAGGTGCCCAATATGTAGACAGATAGGAGTTTATGCCGATTTGGTTCATTTGACTGAGTCATGCTTGATGATGAAGAAAAGGTGCATGAGATGCATTTGTAAGAGGCATTCATTTGTTTCAAAGACAGTGAGAAGGTACTCTACGTGTAGTGGAATGGGCAGTCTGCATGATGTTCAATCATGGAGGATGTTCACTGATGAATTTCCATCGATAGATTTGAAGAATGAGAAACACTTACCTTGGGAACTCTAATATATCCATTCTATTATTATTTGTCTCTGACTCTTTATCATATTCATTTTTATATTGCTCAAGGAAGCGGAGACATTGTTCCTTCCCCATTCACCCCGTTCCTATAAGCATCAATTGATCTGGAGAAAAACGTTAATACTTGGCGCTCATAATTTTTTGCTCGTTGAGAAGGAGAGACGAGGAATGCATTGGCCAATAGATCTAGTATATAGACCTCCATGGGAAGAGCGTGGTTCCTATATAACATGTACATTTCATCCCCAGTGGTTTGCAAATAGCACAAATGGACCAATTTGAAAAACAATTAAAATCAAGGGAGCAACTTGACTAATTTCTTGGGTAAATTTGACAAGCAGCATATTTAATATTCCAGGACTTTAGTGACAATTCACAGCAACTAATTATTATGCACATGGGAATATTTGATACATCCTAGATAAATAAGTATGCAAGGGAAATATGTAAAAAAATGCAGAATATTTCTTTGATTTGCTGCATTTGCACTTATTTCTGCATGATATGTTTTTTGCAAATCTCACAGTTTTTATGCAGGAATTTGTACTGAGATTTTCAGGTTCATAGTCGATCGCATTCCATGCTACAGTGATCTTCAGGAATCACAACATTTTTCAGAAAAACATGTTTTCTAGACATCTTGAAGGAGTTGTTACTCATCCAAAACATCATGACGTTTGCTGATACATAACAACATTTTGTTGATACACAAAAAAAAATTGTGCATCTTGATGTTTGTTGATACACAGAAAAGTGTGCATCCTGATGTTTGTTGTTATGCAACAACTTTTTGTGCACCTTGATGTTTGTTGTTACACAACAACCATATTGATACACCATGTTGTGATACCCATATTTCAACATTTTTCCAAATTTCATGATGAGACACTATCCTATTTCTCCTTCAAAGCCGATTGGTCATCCCTGGTGTTGAAGCCATCTTCCACTACCTTAACTTTCATGACTTCACACATGCCTATCTTTATGAGTTGCATACACCATTTCCTTTATCTTTTTTAGTTCATTTTTTCCTTTCCAGTTTTCCTTCTGAATAAAACAAACTCCCTTTTCCATGATTACATTTCCTTGCCATAAACCCTATTGCTACTGATATCTTTACATCTATATCCTACCAATATTTTTATAAACTCGTGTTGACTGATGTGGGATTCCTTAAGGCCCACCTTTCAACAGTACTGATGTGGGATTCCTTAAGGCTCCACCTTTCAAATAAAGATTTCCCCATCGACCTCGATACATTATTTGGGATATAGACTAGATTTCCTTTGGAGTACCTTTGAGGCTTGCATGCCTTAATGGAAATCTCTCTCGCTAGCAATCATGAGAATACATCAATATCCCTCGATCTGGTATTGCAAGTGGCTCGACATCAGCTTATTCATTCACACTTCGCAATATGTCCTCGGGTACCTTGACACTCATTGGCATCACCGGTGAGTTTGTTCCATTGGTTAATGACATTCATCAATGGACTGTAATCCAATGATTTATCTTCATGCTCTATTATCTACATTCATTCAAAACATGATGAGAATTGTACCATCGATTTTGAAGCGGGTGAAGACTATAAACTTTTTCATGACCCCCTCAGCAGAGTTGTAGCAGTTTGATTTTAAATCTATGAGAGTACCACAGTACCATATTATTTTCCTTCCACGTTTCTCATGATCCAGCAGTATCATTTCAAATTCCTTCACTTCCCATGATCCAAGTTATATAGCTAAAGAACATTAGCAGCTTCCATTTTCCAGCTGATCTTAGTAATAATTCCTCTCCATCTTCCACTTCAATGTGATATTAGGTAAGGCATCATTCTTCACCGCAATGTAGCATTGCTTACAATTTCTCATAAATGGTTTTTGTAAGTCCTTTCCCTTGAGGGTCAATTTTCAAAATCTGTGGATCTTCCTTCTTGCATTAGGGACAACATCAATTCCATTTCTCGAGGCATCACATTCCACAGTTTTGTGAAGTCCTGAGGTCAAGATAGGAGCTTTGCAAATCACCTCTTTAAGTTGTCAAAATCTTTAGTTGCCTCTAGAGTCCATGAAAATGCATCCTTGTTAATTAGTAATGCGAAGCAGGCTTTCTATTCTTATATAGTGTCGAACAAACTTGTGGTAGTAACCCGTCAAACCCAAAAATCCCCTAAAATTCTTCTCAATGTTTTTTGAATCGGCTAGTCCATCATGGTCTTAATATTGTTAGGTTCCCACCTTGACACCTTCATGAGATACAATATGACCTAAATACTCTACCTCCTTCACCCCCAAAGAAAAATTTAATGGTTTTGAATATAGTTGTTTCTCCTTAGTAGTTGTAGCACTCCTTTGTCAACATGTCTCACATGACCCTCCCAAGAATTGCTATAGATTAGTATATCATCAAAAATACTCACACAAATTTTCAAAGGAAACACTTGAAATGGAATTCATCAACCCCTTGAATGTGGAAGGTGTATTTGTAAGGCCAAAGTATGACCAAAAATTCATAATGGCCTCAAGGAGTCGTAGCTTTGTTTTGGGATATCTACTTCCTTCATTCTAATATGATGATACCTCGAATGGAGATCTGACTCTAGAAATAGATTGCTCCATGTAGTTCATATCCAATTCATCAATGATAGTGGAATGGGAAACTTATATTTAATAGTGATCTTGTCGAGCTCTCTATAATCTGGAGACATATGCCATGAGCCATATTTTGAATACCATTACCAATCACAGTAAGAGTAAGAAATTTACAGTATAATAATTCCAACCTCTAACATTTCTTCAACTACTTAACTCAATTTCAGCCTCGGCATAAGGGTATCTCAGATGTCCCCGATGTTAGAGGAACACCCCTGTGACTAGCTCTAATATTATGGTCATGATTGAAAGGGTGGAAGACCTTTGGGAATATCTTCAAATACTCTTTGGAATGATTATCAATGATCCCTTGAGATCTATGGGAATAGATGGTTTAGATGTTAAAACATCTAGTGAACATAGTTGCAATAATTCCTTGATGCCCTCTTTTCAATAATTTTGTCATGCCATTGGAGCTTATCACCTACTAGGTTTCGTGGATACCTCTTAACTCAATTTCTTTTCCTTCCAATGAAAAATTTCAAGAAAAGTTCTTGAAAATTAAACCATTGTTCCTAATGATTATAACCATTGATTCCTAGTACAACATCAACACCATCCATGGTAGTATAGTAATCATTGGAATATTCATTACATATTCCCCTCATAGTAAGATTGATTTTATTTCTATCTTCCTCAGAAATTGATAGTTCCTCCATCTACAAGCATTACTTGAACTCGGTGATGGATATACAAAGAAATTGAGAGCTTTGGATAATTTATAGTGAATGAAATTAAGTGAGTACTACCAACCTAGGACTATTAATTTTTCTTTCCTCGATATATCCTTCCGATCTTGAGGTTTGAGAGCACTCCAAACGGTTTTACCATACCATATCATGGGAACCATTCATAAGAAACTTCATCCACATTTTCATCTCTTGAGATGGTTCTGTTCTTGTTCTTGTTCTTCCCTCCTCTTCACAATCTATGTAGAATAATTCTTTCTCAAATTCGGCTACTGTTACACATTATTTTGGTCACTGGGTGATGTCTCTACAAGCTATGTGTTTAGGCTCTCATAAGGACTTTTTGAGAAAAGTGATTGTTGTTGTTTTCTTCACATAACATATTTTTATTATGAGTTCGCAGGTTGACTATGTTACATGGTGAAAGAATATTGATTCTCGAAAGCAACGCTATACCTAGCCTCAAGTGTTCCCAAATGCTCTATAGGTAGGGTGGACCCTGCTTTTGAAGATTGGAAAGAAAGAGGGAGGCTACGTAAGTTTCAGGGAAGAGGTTCTAGAAAATGAGTTGGTATCTGCATGGTTAAGATCCCAACAATTTCCTCAGACTAGTGGGATCATCCTCATCCCTTTTAACCATCTCTCCTTCCCATATAATGAAAGGTTTCAAGGAAGAGGTATTAAAATGCGATTGAATGGAGAATTGATGAAGAATTGTGTGAAGAACTATGTTTGGATTGAAGCTTGAAGACTCTATTTTTCTATCAAGTTGTACCGATCTTATTCATGCAAGTGTAGAGCAGTGTGTGTGTTTTTGTTGGAACCAAGGATCACTAAAAGGAATCTTGCGACATCAAGGCGATATGGTTGTATATTCTACTTTCACTTAATATAATACAACAACATGTCCCTTTCCCATAAAATCACTCTTATTTTATTGCATAACTCCTTGATCATATGCATAGGTTGACATTTAATATACTTTGTTATCATCACTTTGGTTGGTTTGTGTTGTCTTGGATCTGATTTCACAAGAGCACCGGAGCGAAGTAGGAACAACAGAGACATAAGGAAGCGATATAAAGGTATGTCACTCATTCCTTCTCGGTAGTAGATTCAATGACTGCAACTTAGAGAAAGAGTCATGTCATGTCCTGTTTTGTTCTAGATCCAGGTGGATCTAGGGAGACCAGTTAGTGTCTGCACCTACCAATTTATCCAATAACAAAATTGGCGACTCCACTAGGGATACAACCCATTTTGTGGTTTTTTCTTGGCCATTTTCTCTTGACTTACCCTTTTTCATTCCCAATCAATCTCTGAGTCTTTAGGAGATCCTTACAGACTCTCTAGATCCAGAAGTTCACTCAAAAGTTTTGTCCTTTTTCCAAATTTTGCTTGATTACAAACCTTCTTGCATTGTACCTTTCTATGGCCTTCTAGAATCACTGAATTTCTCACCCTAGTGCTTAGTTCAGTGTGAACTTCTTGCACCCTGCCTGTGTCTAGGCTGTGAGAATCCCTAATTGTCGCATTGTACCCCACTACTAGACTATGAACTCACCTGTAAAAACTTTGGATTAGGTCTTTTTGTGTCTTCAGATGCCCAGATTTGTTTGTTTGTCTGGGAAGAACTTCTTTTTCCAGTGATTGATTGTTTCTTGACTTCAAATCTTGCGAATGATTAGTTTTCAGAAATCGAAAACTCTTCTTGATCATTTTTTCTCAATTTTTACCTCTTGACATTTTCTTAACAAGGGTATAATCTCTGATTTTGAAATCCGAGTTCTTGTTTGGTCGAGAGCCTTTGATTGGATTAAAAGTTGGGATTAATTGTCCTTTTCGATTGCTTACTACTTGGAAAATTGTTGTCCATGTGCATTTGAAGAGACTCGTCTTGTCAGTTTGTTATTTTTATCTCCATTGAAAGATCGATTTGGGTGTTTGTTGAATATTTAATTTTCATTGGTTGCTTACTTTTTCTTAGTTCCATCCCTATTGCTTGGTTTCTAATAAAAAATTAAAGATTTTTTTTGTCTTTTCTTTTTTTTTAAGCAATCATTTATTCAAAAAATATTGGCATTCAAATATTGAAAGAGAACGAATAGGGAATTTGCATTGTTCATGATTGTTTGATATTACATTTCAAGAAAGATTGTACATCATAGTCCGCATTTTTCCAGAAAACTCCTCTTTCCCTCATGTAGATAGAATTCATCGAACGGAAATTTGTATCATTCATCCCTATTTACGCATTGTTGGGTCAGAGTCTTACACAACATCGGTTTCATTTTCATCTCATTTTTGTGTAACAACAACCTTTAATAATATTGCGCAACTTTAAACTTCAACCAAAAAATTTTCTAGGGATATTTTGCACCAACATTAGCTAGGCTAAAGCTTTGGAATAGGTAGTGAGACACACTCTCCAAAGCACAAAACACACAATAGTATCTTGTGATAAGGAGTGTCAAATTCCATTTGTAGCATTTTGTCCTGGGAATCCCTTCTCACACAAGGGTCAAACCTGAGGTAGCATTGAGATTGACAGAGTTACTCACCCTGCTTTGTTGATCTTGGTGTAGAGATTGCACATATTATGGGGGTCATTTGAAGGTATACCCACAATGATCAGTGGAAGCCTCTCAAGTTGATTTTGGGCTAGATACCGTGCCCTTACGTGTGGATCGGATTGTCGACTATTTCCCCAGGCATCATTGTTGTTTGTGGTAACCTTAGTAGCCTATATTATTATGGTCTTACACAAGGTGACTATGAAGGGGTAAGTCTTCACAGTACCTAGAATCGATGTTATCCAAACTCACTCGAGCTCCTTGGCGGGTATACCCATGATTATGTGTCAGATCTTGCACCAGGGTTTAAGTCCGTTAAGTAGCTTGTCAATGTAACTTTTCCACCCTCACCCAACCCCTTCTTGTCTCGTCATCACGACGTTGGATTTCATCACCAACTAGTGACTTTGGAATTGGAAGGTCTTATTTTCCTAGTTTTGATTCCTAGATTTTACTAGCACGTGTTGTTTGTTTACCGAAGTTGGCCATAGAATTTATTTCGTAAGATTTTAACTCGATCACAATTGACCCTCCACGTCATTCACGTAGAATGAAAGGCCTACCCCCAGAATATCTCGAAGGTTCTCAACCCTTGCCTACCAACTCACCGAAGGGCTCTCCTCAACAGAGTGAAGTCCAAGACATTTCCACTCCACAAGTGGAAAGAACTAACTCTTTAGAATTGTTCTGAATTGCCAATTCTCGAGAGGACTTATGACTTCCTCTCGACTCTGTGAGACATATTGTTTGAGTGAATTATTTTGGAGAAATAGTTGTTGAGTCTTCTGGATTACCAACCAGACCTTTCACAGGACCCGAGGGTCAAGATCCTTTTTGGACTACTAGAATTTTTAGACGGGATCTCTTTGGCTCAGGAGAAAGAATTGATATCACTGTCACACCTAAGCTGCCCGAAACATCTGGTCCAGACGCAATACCTTTTACTACTGCCTATTATTTTTCTAGTTCAGACGCTCCACCAACCAACCACATCTTGACTATCCCCCTACAAAAGGTCCATTACACAATGGTCCCAGATACTACACATCCTCACACCGGAATTATGATGGCTAGCCAAGCTCCCATTGGCATGCCAATTTCACCTAGATTCACCCCAA
>SNQJ01S0048963.1:30062-47387 GCA_010110895.2 Picea sitchensis | reverse complement strand
TGTTGTGTAAGACTTAGACCCAACAGTGCGTAAATAGAAATGAATGATACAAACTTTCATTTGATGAATTCTATCTACAACAGGGAGAAAAGGATTTTTTCTGGAGCAATGCAAACTACGATGTACAATTCTCTTTTCAAATGTAGTGCCAAACAATCATGGACAACGTAAATTCACTATTCGTTCTCTTTCAATGTTTTAACTCCAATATTTTCTGAATGATTGCTTAAAAGAACAATATTTTTTATTTTTTTTAAGAAACCAAAAATCGGGATGGAACTAAGAAAAGGTAAGCAACCAATGAAAATACAATACTCAATAAATGCCCAAATCAAATATTTCAATGGAGATAAAAATGAAAATCAACAAGAAAAAGTATCTTCAAATGTATATGGACAAAGAACTTTTCCAAGCAACAAGCAATCTAAAGAAATAATAATCCCAACTTTTAATCCGATCAAAGACTTTTGACCAAACAAGCACAGTCTGGACTTTTGATCCAAAACTTTTACAAATGGGTTCGCAACCTAGTAGTGGAGTACAGTGCGAGAATGAGGCATTCTCGCAGTCTAGACACTGGCAAGGTGTGAGGAGGTCGCATTGGACTGAACAGTGGGGTGCGAGAATGAATGATTCTCGCAGGCTATAAAGAGGTACAGTGCGAGAAGGGTTGTAAATTATGAAAATTTGGAAAAGAGAAATTTTTTTTGAGTGAACCTCTAGATCCAGAGAGTTTATAAGGGTCTCCTACAGACTCAGAGACTGGTTGGCAATGAAACAGGTAGACCAAGAGAAAATGGACAACAAAAGACAACAAAAATGAGTTGTATCCCCAGTGGAGTCACCAATGTTGTTACTGGATAAATCGGTATATGTGGACACTAACAGATCTCCCTAGATCCACCTGGATCTAGAACAAAATAGGACACGACATGACTCTTTCCCTAAGTTGTAATCATCGAATCTACTACCAAGAAGGAATGAGTGACATACCTTTATATCGCTTCCTTAAGTATTTTTTGTTCCTACTTTGCTCTGGTGCTCTTGTGAGATCAGGTCCAAGACAACACAAACCAACCAAAGTGAAGATAGTGAAGTATATTCAATGAAAACCTATGCATATGATCAAGGAGTTATGCAATAAAATAAAAGTGATTTTATGGGAAAGGGACATGCCACTGTATTGTATTAAATGAAAGTAGAAGATACAACCAGATCGCCTTGATGTCCCAAGATTCCTTTCAAGGGTCCCCTGTTCCAACACACACACTTTCTCTACACTTGCATGAAGAAGATCCAGTATGTCTTGATAAACAAATGGAGGCCTCAAGCTTCAATTCAAACAGGGTTCCTCAAACAATTGTTTCATCAATTCTCAATTCAATCTTGCTTAAGCTCTTCCTTGAGAAACCCTTCATTATATAGGATAAGGAGAGATGGTTAAAGGGATGAGGATGATCCCACTAAATTTGAGAAGTCAGTAGGATGCCAACCATGTGAATGCCAACTCATTTTCTAGAAGATCCTATTCTATAACCTTCGTAACTTCCTCTTCCTTTTAAGATTTAAAATAGGTTTGCACCCTACCTATAGAGCATATTGCGAACACTTTGCAGGCTAGGTATAGGGTTGCCTGCCAGAATCAAGATTCTCGCACCCTACAACATAGTCAGCCTGAGAACTCATCTTAAAAATATGTTTTATGGAAGAAGAGAACAATCACTTTTCTCAGGCAAAAGTTCCTTATGAGAGCCTAAACACATAACTGTAGAGACACCACCAGAGTGACCAAAATAATGTGTAACAATGGTGAGAAGGGAAATACCCCCCTGGGTCCAAGCCTGCCAAGTTGTCCCTAGTGGAATGTCCTCCTCTCTCTCTGGTGCAAACCTTTGATCTATTTATGCCCCTAGCTAGGGTCTCAACATCCATCTGGTGGGATTTTAGCCCTATGGAGGTCTGAAATAATAATCTCCCCATGTGTACCTATCCATAAGGTGTGGACCTGCATCAACAAGTACACCCTCCATGGGCTCACAAGTCACAGGGATCATAGAAATGTCAGTCACATCTAATAAGCAAGTTATTTAAACATGTGCATGAAACCCCTTTTCCCAGACAAGTGCTCAAAGACATTATCCTATTCTACAAGCCATTTTTGGAGGGGACACTAGGATGTCCTATTGGGATAGTGCTCATTGGATGTGGGATGTTTACGGGTGAAGACAGATCCAGGCCATGTAAGTGGGTGAGGTGGTAAGGGATGTCTGAGAAATGGGTGCAGTGATGACAGGGAAATGTATGTCTTACCTATGGGTGAATCTAAAGAGGGTGAGCTTCACCTTTTCATGGATGCAAATGTTTCCAAGCCCATTCATGCCTTTTATCTTTTTATATTATTTATTTTTAATTCAAGAGACTAGTTAGGGGACATTGTCCTGGCGTGGTAACTAGTGGTGACAATGTTACCCACAAGCATTTCACGAAAATGAGAAGGTTGAATTGTGATGAGAACCCCTTTATCTTGGCTATGCCACCAAGAGCCACTACCTTAGCATGGTGACCAGCTGAATGGTAGTGTCATACCGCTACATTCCCATGGGCATAATAGTTTGGCTCATGATGAGACCCCCTAGCATCCAACTAGGTCTTGATTTTATTATTTTTTACGGGTCCCTTTGTTTCTTGTTGAGAGGCCTTTTATTTCTTTCTCAGGGATCCTTGGGTGAAGCATCTGAAGGTTTCATTCTTTTTTATTTTATCTTTTTCTAGCTACTTTTACCCTCTGGGCCTTTATCCCCTTCTTCCCACAAGGTAAGGTACAACCCTTTGCTAGCTTGGAAAACCCAATGACCAAACCAATGTATGGGAAAGATGAGAGGGAAAAATATGGAAAGTGGTAAGTATGGTGGGAATGAACGATGACCTTTCATGAACCCCCCCCCAGTGGCAAATCAAACCCTATGGGAACCAACTTACTAGGGAATCCTATCATTCCCCCCAAGTGTGGACAAGTGGAAAGGCATAAGGTCCAAGCACACGTTAGAAGTAAAATAATTAAATGCACATATTCAAATGTTTTGATAATAAGAGTAACACATACCATGATACCCATACTCATTACCTCATGGAGCAAGACCCATTGTTGTCGAAGGACTAGGCCAATGGGATGTATGTTGTTTCTTCTGACAAGGTGGATGTGTTGAAGAAGAAGAAGGATCGTCCCTCCAGAGCCAGGCTCAAGTCAATATGGATCTCGGTACTCCATGTCTAGGAACTATGGGCCTTGATACATAATCTTCTTATTTATCCCTAGGCTAGGGGATAACATATGGCTCCAACTCGGGGACATGTGCTCACTGTAGAGAGCATGAGAACCTCATCATCTATGGAATAACATGTGACCTTCTTGATCTCAACATAATATTATTAGTAATCATTTGGGGTGGTGATATCACCCCTGGCTCATATATATAAAAAAATTAAAGCAATCATATATACAAATGGAAATACAAACTACTCTAGCATGAAATGAAAATGGTATATACAATGAATGCAAATTCCTACCTATTTACCTGTACTTACCTGAGAATTCAAGTCTCTCCCCCCTAATGGGGTTTGAGGAGGTTCCTGCTAACTGGTAATGGACACCTTCTTCCTTTCAATGTAGACAAATAGTAGGCATCATCGACTAACTTTATTCCAACTATGAAGTGTCCAAGCCAAAAATTGTGCACTTCCCTTACCATTAGTATGCTCTCCCTTCTTTGTGTCCCACATCCAGACTGTATCTCCCTCTTTGTAATCCTTGGTATTGAATCTAGTTGTTTCTTGTACAACCCTAGTGTATTGTCTTGAGGGAGGAGGGTGGGGTTCTGTTGTGAAGACTTCTTACTGGGATGGCTTGATCAACATGTCATCTTCTTATTTATTTAACAATTTGACAGTCCCAACTTCTTTTCCTTGTATTTGTCTATGAATTGTTGATACTCTTCCTTCTTTGTCTAATGTATTTGATTGAAGTCTTCCTCTAAAGAAAAAGAAAAATCATCATGGGATATACAGGAAGACTTTCTTTGGTTGGCTCATGTGTTTTACTAGTTCTGATATCATCCCCTTCCCATTTGATGAAGCCAACTCCTTTCCTTATAAACCTCATCAAATAGTCATCTTCTTATGTAGAAGAATAACCATCCAAGTCTTCAGAGATGTCAGATGCATCGTCAAGATAATCACCCCAATTTGTATCTCTTTCTTGCTCCAGAACAATGGGGCAGGGTCCCACCAAAACACTATCCCTTATGTATGTTTCGTGTAAATGAAACATCTCACCATTACCTAGTGCAATATTGTTCTTGTGATTGCTAGGAATATTTTGGTCATCGTTTCCCTTACTAATATTGACTTCTTCTGTCAAGGGAAGACTGGGCCAACCTTGAAATAAGCATGAATCTACTGAGTTGTAGTCACTATGTCCTTGAAAGGGGGTTTTCTCATTTTTCTCAAAATGACCAATTTGTAATAGCATGGAAGTTTCTTCGGACGATAGTTGGTCATATGGGATTTTCTTTGTCAAATAAGGGATTTCCAACATTTCAAAAATCCTTTTAACCTTCTGTAGGATATAGGCCATACTAGTGCTCAGGTTGGTCCTATTATTGTCATGTTTTGGGAAATGTTGGGGTAGATTGCTAGTATACACCTGGAGCTCTTCAAGATTTACCCTTGAGTTCTCATTTGTTTGGGCAAAGTATTCAATCCAAGGCTTCCTCATGTCTTGATTTTCTTAGGTTTGATTTCGCGTGAACAAGGTGAATATGGAATCTACAAAACTATGTTTCTCATGAGTAGCCTTTGGGTGATAATGTTCAAAATAGGAGTCCTTGCGTGACCAGGGTTTATGATCATTTTCTTGTCTTGCAACATTTTGTAAATCCAAAGTGTTCAGAAAAATTTGTTCTCTTGGAGCATGATATTTTATTGTTTGAGGAGGTCTCGTAGAAAGTGGATTTTGTATTTTTGATAGTGACCTTTCTCACTGAGTGATTCTTTCATAGATACTTATATCCTCAGAGCGTTCATGTTGTTTTGAAAAACTTATGGCATATTTCATGTTTGAGAAACTTGTGCTCCATTTCTTATGGAAAGTATTGTTTTCTACCTCTAAAATCTCTGGGAGGTCATGCTCTAGTCCTCCCATGGTTTCCATATTTATCTCCTAGATGTCATCATTGTTCAAAAAATTGACCTGATAGATGGCACTGTCGAACTTAAGATTTTCTTCAATCTAGCAGGTAGCATATTGAGCTTCTTCTAGGGTTGTAGGTAATCGATCCTTGAGGGTAAATTGTAAAGTCCCTTCAAAGGAGTGAAGGTAATGTTGGAGAAAAACACTCTTTTGGAGAAAATCAGGCTGAAGTTTGATAATGAGAGTGTTGAACCTATCATTGAATTCCCTAATGTCTTCATCTGTTTCTTTGAAAACTTAGAGGTATTGAGAGTAAAAGGAGGCCATACTTTCTTTTTTGCACCACCTATTCTTGAAATATCATTCAATATCTTCAGGGGTTTTGATGCTTTCATTCAGGAGACCATTAATCCAACCTCTAGCACTCTCGGTGACTGAGATTGAAAAAATATTCATGAAGGTGTCACAGTGTTCTTCTCTCGATTGGTGAAATTCATATTCCTCATAAAACTTATCCCAGTGTGAGTTTCCATAAGATCCTACTTCTCACAAGAATTTAGGTATCTAGGAATCAACCTCTTTGGGGAGATCATGTAATCCTCGTTGGGTATTCGTTAAGTCCAAAGGGAAAAAAAATTCTTTGTGAGACCATTTAGGAGGAGTTACAGTGGTAATAAAATTTGTAGGGTTAATAGGGATTACAATAATGGAAGAGAGTGTATATTGACGTCCACTATGGGTCGTCATTTGTGAAGTCGCCAGATAATTTTCTTGAAATTATCAAAGGATTGAGGGGATCACCCTCAGTGGAGTTTCGAGGTAATTTTTGTAAAGTAAATACTTTTGAGGAAAGGCTTACCAAAAAGTGTCATCTTGAGGAGAATTGATTCAGTGTTCCCCAGCAATGGCGCCAAAATGTTAATGCACAATTTGTACTTTGATCAAAGGAAATGGTAATAGAGAGAAAATTGGCATAACTTGAGGTAATACTATCACTGTCACCTCGATAGGATGCCTCTTTCTATTTAGGTTTGAAGGCCCAGGGGAGATGTCATCGGTGATCTGGAGTTTTGAGAAGGCAAGGTTAAGGTATCTATTAAAAGGTTCCCTCTCACAAGTCACCATTGAACAGAAAGTCCAGGGGTTTTAACCAATCAAGTGATGAAATATCAAGATTGTACCTTCTCGGAACAAAGAAACAAGAAAATGTATCTTTTGCAAGTAAAAATTGTCGTTAGTACTTCATAAAACCTCGTACGTTATCGATAAAAGCAATGGCTGATATGAATGTGAAGTAAACAGAAATTTATAGCAGCAATGTATATATGGAAATAACTTCACAATTATGCCTCAATAAAGATTCAATAATGACCAAAAATGATAACATAAACTTGGCAAAATGCTAGTATTTGTCAGAAGAAAAGAAGGCAATGTAAAATCAGCTCTAACACTTGGTTTTAGATGTTTTCAATGCTGCAAAATGTGTTTGTATCTTACTTTAGTAACAACAACAATAATGTTAGTAGGTTTGGTTATTCTAATGTTATAAGTGGTTAGTAGAAAGTGGTTTAAGGTATAGGTTTGATGGTTGTTTTGATCAACCACTCAACAAGAAGACTTAGACTAGTGCTTTTCGTCTTAGATACTAGACCCTATGACCAAGAAAAGTGCTATTGTGGACACCGACATTCCTTTTCATGAAGCTAAACTATTCAAGAAGAGAAGGAATAAGGGTAAATACCTTTAAGTTTGTTCTTACTTGATTAGAGGTGATCTTGATCTCCAAAGTTCTTTAGAAGGTCACATAATATGATGAGCAACATAACAATACATACTTCTAATCACACCATGATTAGCTTCATAATGGATCTATAACATAAACAAGTTCATGAAATGTACACAAAATTTAAATAAAATAGGCCAAGCATAGATTTGTGTTAATGAAAACAAAGTGAAATTATTACATCCATGGATGTAGGTGTAGAAACTTCACCAAACTCTCTTTGTCCAAACCCTTGCTCATGAAATCCACAGGAATAATGATGCTTCATTCTGTTTTCCCCTTATGATATCATAGGTTTGATGCTTTTACAATGTCTCCCATATCAATACAACTTATGGGATCATAATTTTGGTATCTCTCAATCTCTATGTGTCCTTTTCCTTATAGAGATCATAAGTTAGGTGCTTCTCAATTCCTCTATCTATCCTTCCTTGTGAGATAATAAGTTAGTTTCTTCTCAATTCCTCTATCTATATTCACCATGAGAAAGCCTCCTTATATAATCTTGGAGGCCCATTGCCAAGAGATATTGGGACAAGTTCCGGGGTTCTCTCCTTAGGTTGTGGATCTTCCCTAAGATCGTACCTTGACAATCTATTCGAATCCAACCACCTACATAAATTGAGGGGATTCTTCCCTGATTATCTCAACAAACCAAAATTCTCGGATAGGGTAGCTCCCCAAAGGGTGCAGAGCCTTTCTTCCCCCCAAAGAGGCTAAGGAGCATCGGTGCTCTCCCGGCAGGTGGAGTAAGAAGTGTTGCCTTCCAAAGCTTCATTTTGGGTGGTTTCTTCATGGAAAATGCTTTGGACTCTTCATCAAATGATTTCTCATACTAAAACCAATCTTTGAGGGTGTAATGCAGTGTGCAGGTATCAGATAGAGGCGACCTTAGGCAAGATGTGATGTAGTGTTTGCAACTTGCTTGTGGTCAAGATGTTACACTTGTGGACAAGATGTGACCCTTACAACACTTGTAATGACAACTCTTGCGACACTATAGAAGTGAGTAATATT
Source organism: Picea sitchensis (assembly GCA_010110895.2). Classification (NCBI taxonomy): domain Eukaryota; kingdom Viridiplantae; phylum Streptophyta; class Pinopsida; order Pinales; family Pinaceae; genus Picea; species Picea sitchensis. The sequence continues at coordinate 39,399 of SNQJ01S0048963.1, read as the reverse complement.
GATGTGTGTTACAAATTGTCCCCAAAGTGGCAAGTTTAGAAAATGAGAAATGATGGCCAGAGGTACTTTGCTGGAGCTTTTTCAAGAAAGGTGGAGACTCATGAGACACGATGGGAATATGCACACAACCATCAAACCAAATATTTTGACATGTTTCAAACCCAAATAACTATGCTGGGTGATAAATGCCAAAGGAATTATGGCCACCATAAAATACACTACGGATCTATGTGTTAAAGACTAAAATTTGAACATATCCATGAGGCGTACAATGTGGATCTATGCACTACATGATATGAGGCGGTTAGCCATGAAAATACGGTGGATCCTACGAGGCAATGATACATAATACCAGGACCAATACAAAGTGGATCTATGTGGCCGATTATATGTGTCAATATTCAAAGAAACTATGTTGCAACCTAGGAAAAGTATATATTAGAGTGATCCCACTCAACCTAGGGTATTCTTATCAATCCGTCACGTCTGATTCTAAGAATGTGAATAGATGTTCTGATGTCAAACATGTAAGAAACCACTTGATTATCGATTGTTGAGGTAAAGCTAGTTAACAAGCAGGGAGATCACCATTGATATCAGTGATTCCCAAGGTACCTTAGTACATTCAATGAATGTGAATAGATGAGATGAAGTTCAACATCCATGGAATCACCCAATCAAGGATCAATGATGTAAACCAACTGTCGAGGGTGAGGCCCCATTGGGGCATGTGAAGATCCCAAAGTGCTTAGCTGGCGGTTCCCTAATTCTAGTTCCCGGATAATGTATTGAGGTTGACAAGAATAGACTCATTGAGGGAGGGACTTTATGTATCCCCATCAATGACAGTAAACTGACATAGAGATGTAATTTGTGGATCAAATGAACCTGGCTGACACGGGTATTGGAATAGGAATTTGTGAAGGTTGACTCTTGAGGAAGATACTTCCCTTGAACATTGAGGTACAAATTAGAAACATGACATGGACCAAAACATGATGATGCGGAGGATACTATGATTGTCGTCGGGTGACCCAAAGGAATAAATAAACTTCGGAGGATTGGTTAGGTGGAAAATGCATGCAGAGACAAATTGTCATGTTCAAGGATGATTGTAAGGGTTACTTGTAATGTTCTCAAAAAATGTTTGGCCCCGATCGGATAGATGAGTACCTCTTTTTTTAGTTTAACGAGCTCAAGGAGCGTAACACATGCTCAATAAAACTCACCTTGGGTAAGTTCCTATTCCTTTGTTTGTCATGGGAAAATAAGGGTTGATCCGTTATGAGCCTTGATGTATGATTGTTTAATATAGGTCGAGAGAGGTAAGCTTCGATGATTTTTCATGTTTAGAGAGTCACGAAAGAACTTAAGACAACTCGGTGTTGTCATTTTTCACTTAATGTTAGTCTTGTGAGGTCGAAGAGATAAATTATCACTCGAAATAGAAGCCCTTTCAAACCTTTTAGCGTGAAAGGGAAGCAAGATCACTCGACAATCTTTCATGTTTAGAGAGTCTAAAAGAGCTTCAAAGAAGACTCTAGAGTTCCTTTTTGTACATGCAAAGAGATAAGCAGTGTTTCGGTTACATTCTCATGTTTTACGAGTCACGAGAAAGAACAAAGACTAAGCTTTCGTTACTCTACTGACTTGAAAGCTGAGTGAAAGCAACTCGAGAATGATCATCAAGGTTGGAGACATTCCCCCAAGATTCAATTCATTCACCCTTATCCTTTTTTCTCCATATAGTACATAAATTGGTTACAACCTCATAGTTGGTGAATGAAGGTTCAAATACGAGAGTTAACGAAAGACTCAACTTGACATCTCGTAGATCTTAAAGACTCGATGGGAAAGGTGATTGTTTCATTTTAACGAGCTTGACAGGAAAAGAACTATACTCAAGGCTCCGGATTCGGTCAGAGGATATCTATTTCCATTTTGAGCTTTCCCACAAGAGAAACTGCGTAGCTTCTATTTCATTTTTAGACTTTACCCGCAGGCGAAACTATGCTCGTAGCCTACGTTTCATTTTAAAAGCTTACCCACGGATAGAGGAGAAAACTAAGATATCTATTTCATTTTTTAACGAGCTTTCCACAAAGAAGAGAAACTATGCTCGTAGCTTCTATTTCATTTTTTAACGAGCTTGCCACAGAGAAGCGAAACTATGCTCGTAGCCTCTGTTTCATTTTTAAAAAGCTTGCCACAGATAAGAGAAACTATGCTAGTGGAATCTTCTTGATCATGGATTCCAAGAGGATAATTCTCTGGAAGGACACCATGTCAAGGGACAAAACTCGGTCATGGCTTCCAAGAGATATTAACTGGATGGAAGAACAATGCTCTGGAAGGAACACATGTCGAGGGTCTTGTCAGGAGTAAGGAGATCAGGCTCCAATAGCCCTATTGAAGAGATCACCATGTCAACTACCAGATCCAAGTCATTGGAATTTGAAGTCATGGGAAACAACACCACATAATTGACACGTGGCATGGGTGATACCGACTGCTAATAAAAACCATTTAGGGAGTTCATTGGGTTTATGGTCAAATCGGGGCCAACAAATGAAAGTTGATCAATAGTCACCATTCTTACATCGTGCGGGAAATATATCACACGAAAAAAAGTGGACACAATAGCTTTCATGGAACATACATAATCTCTCCCAAGGAGTAAATAGAAATCCAAGGGGTCTTAGACTACCATAACATCAATAAAGACAATTTTCCCTCCCAAAGTTATAGGAAACTGAGGAAGGATCCCTAAAGGGTGATTGGTTCTTCTATTAAAATCAAACGGATTCTGGGTAACTGACACAATCTAAGGATACCCCAAATCTTGCCAAGCAATAGAGGCAAAAATACTAATAGATGAACCTTCATCTATCAATGTCTGAGGAATGGCCCAACCACAAACTTGTACTGTAATCTTGAAAGGTATGTGAGAGGGAAGATGAGGTCCAGTTAGCACACCCCAATAAAAAAGGATGGCCTCATTACTTGGAGGGGTTTTCGCAGGAGAAGGAGGAATGCCCCCCAACACGGTAGATTATGTACCAACGAGAAAAACATGGGTGTTGGGCACTTTAATTGTCTAAATGAATAGAAAATTAAGGTGTTCAATATAAATTGTCAACCTAGGGAAGTCTGTTATTTCAAGATAATTGTGCATAGTCTATGCTAGATTATGGAAGAAACACTAATCTAATTGTAGTAGGGAAAAAGAAACAAAAATTATCACTAACACAATTATGCTGACACAGCTAGAGTTCTACAGAATTGAAATCACAATTTGAAATCTAAACCGATGAGTGTATAAGAATCATGGATTACCTACTCTAATCTAACTTTCTATTTTACTTTTTCAGGAAGACGTTCTCTACTAATTGCAGAAATAAATCTACTTATTGGCGCAAGAAAGTAATTCACACTTTTATTTTCTTTTACTTGAAAACAAGATTTTAATCTAATGCAGAAAAAGGAAAAGTAGTTCTCCAACAGTGTTCAGCAATCGACTTGTAATTCTCATGAGACAGATTTATGTGCATCTAATAGGAAGGAACTAGACTGTAACAACAACTATATTCTAGAATTGTTTAACATATAAATCATTCACATTAAAACAACTATTCTGGAATTCACAACAAAGGGGAATCTATGAGGAAGGTGGGCCCTTTCCTTCTCACTGAATCCTCTCAAATAAATAGGCTACAGTCTGCTAAATAAATTCAATCCTCTTCTATTGATTTTCCAAAATGTTTGTGTACAATAAGCTTTACTTCACTTCACTTTATCACAATCAAAATCTGTCCCCCTAATTACAAAATCTCTTCTATTTAAAGTCAGATTCATTCAATTAAAACAAAATCAGAACAGCCTTGAGAATCCCCGATTCTCAAGTTGGTCATATGATATCATTAATACAAGATCTAGAACTAATATTGTAAGTTAAAACATGTAATAGTAGGTGTAGTAGCTTTCAGGATCGGTGGAATTTGTTGCAGCAATCATATAACAGCAAAATTGGTGGCATTTGTTGCAGCAGTTCTGTAACAGCAGAATCGGTGGCACCTAGTAACAACTTCTAAGATTGGTGCATAGTTGTAACAACTTCCAATATTGGCACATAGTTGTAACAACTTCCAAGATTGGCGCACAACTATAACAACTAGTGTAATAGCATCGACCATTCTTTAAGACTTGGTTGTTTTATACATTTTGATCATTAGTTGAATCATTTTATGGGTAAAACATGTGAACATTACTAATCAAACATGCTAAGTAAATGAAAATATAAAAGCAAGATAAATGATTCATACCTTGGGAAAAAAAAGGTCTTAGCACGCATTATAGTAGGCATTATCTTAGAGATGATAAGGTTGAATAGGCAAAAGATGTGATGAAAAAGGGACATTTATGGGTCCTAACATGCCCCCCAACTGAAGACATTGCATGTCCTCATGAAAAACACATTCAAACCTTACTTTGTAGCTGAATTAGGGAACTAGCTCCTCCAATGCAGAACTACTAAGATAAATTGCTAAGTGTCTGTATGGAAAAATGTTGTGTTAAAAAGAAAAGTTGTGGTGTCATCAATCTATCTGAGTTTCTTTGTCTTGAAGAAAAGAATCAGTTTGAGTTTCTTGACTAACAACTCATGAGGGAAAAAAAGGTTCTTGTTTGAAAGTTGTTGGTAAACCAGCAGCTGCCTTATGACATTGAGATCTCCTCAGCTGTGTTGTTCTATGTGTAGCAGTAAGTGCATGTTCAGTCTTGACTGAGAGAGTTGTTGTTCCTTCAACAACCGACACTTTTACTATCTTATAACCTGCCTCAAAGTAATTGTTTCCACACTCAAAGCACATGAGTTCCTTATTTATGTCCATAACAACTTTTGTCAGTGCTAGGATATCCAAAGTTATCCCTTCTAGATTATTCTGTCGAGCAGTCTCCACTTTTTGTTTCAGGGTATTTAACACTGCTTTGAGGCTTTCATTCTTTGTTATGAGTGCAGTAATTTTGGAGTTTTCTATATTCCTTATTTTTCTCTCAATTTGGGCAAACAGTTGGGCAAGTGGTACATCCTCAGTAATATTTGTAACTGGTTCTTGTGGAGCAGTTATGTTGTCAATAGTTGTTTTTGGTGGAACAATTGTTTATTGTGTAATAGTTGGGTCTGTCATGAATGGTTCTTGTGGAACAGTCTCATCTTGGACAGTTGGTTCTTGTGGAACAACTTCATCCTACATGACTTGTTCTTGTATACCAGTCCCATCATTTGCAGTTGTCTCTACTGGCACTGTTAGTTCACTTGAAGAGACTGGTTCTTATGTGACAGTCCCTTCATCAACCATAGAGGATAATGGATGAAGAATAGGAATATCTTGTTCCATAGATTTCCATCCAATTGTTGCTTCCGCAAACCTAGTAGACCTGGTTTTCCTCCTAGGTAAAATAGAAACGAAAGAAAAGGCTTTCTTCTTTGTTGTTGGAGGAGGAACAAAATGTTCTTCCTCAACCACACAAGTAGGAAATTCTGGTAGACCTGGGTCTTTTATGATATGTACATCATTACTTGACATATGATGAACAGAATCATCAAGCGGAGCTGATGAATTCTATTGTGATTGGAGTACATTCAGTTTGAACTGAGAGAATGGTTGCTTGAAGTTTTGGGCACAAAGTAAAACCTGGTATACGTATCTCGATAGAGTTCTTTGTCACAATAGCAGAAGGGTTCTAAGTTGTTGCTAATATAATTGGGTCAAGATCTTTCCAACATTTTCCCTTGAATGGACGTTTTCTTTTCTGAGATAATCCACTGGCAGTGATAGTAGGGCTTGGAACAATTGTTGCAGCAATAAGTGGCTCTTCCAGTGTAACAGTAGAAGGGGTAGTCAGACTTGTTGTTGCAGTGGACCATTCTGACCTTGTCCACTTTCTAGGTGATCCAGTTACAGGAATAGGGGTTCTCTGTTTAGGATTAGGGGGTAATGTTTCAATAACACCTATCGCGGCCAAGGGCTGTGTCGCATGGCTCGGTGTAGTAGTTGGTTGTTCCTCATTTTGAGCGATCACAACTACAGGCTGTGTCAATTCAACTCCATCAAGGCTTGTCTGGTTGGTGCTAGGATGGTCGCGGGTTGTGCATTTACTTCTCTAGGTCATCTTATGGGTAGCAACGATAAGGGTTTGGACTACTATTGCAGCTGAGGTTAGAGACTCGGGAAGAGGTCCAATCATATATGCAAGTATAGAAGGTGGTTGGTCTGCTATAGCAGGTAATGGGTTTTTGAAAATTCCCATACCTTTGTGAATTAATAGTCCGATGAGTTTGTGATTAGAAAGGCAGTTCTTGGGGTTTTTGGATTTTTTTACAAAATGAGCCATGTTATTCAATGAATGGAGAAGAAAATAAGGAATGTTTATGAATTTCTAATGTCGCAGATGTGATAATAAGATGAAATCAGAAAAATAAACAACTTGGTACCTTCATTCACAGGTAATGTACCTTTTGACGAACTCTGCAACTTTCCCCCATGGGTCTGGTAAGGAATTGACATCCGCAACTCGGACTTTTGTCCGAATTTTCTCATTGTCAACGAGGAAAACCTTCTGAGCATCCAGAAGATGTGTTTTTTTGTTAAACCATCGGTCTCCTGTTGTTGGCAACCCTGTGACAGTAGAAATTCTTTATTCTGATACTAGAATCCTTACCCCATTCACCATTGAATATCCTTTAGTGAGATTTTGACTAAACTCCAATACCTCATCCTCATTAAACCCTTGAAGCCTCTTAAAATACGATATCCAGCCAACTTGAAGAAATATTTGGTAGGCCTCTAGGTGTAACAGAAAAGTGTCCAAATTTGTGGGTTCATACCTCACAGCTGATCCTCCCATGATGTTGCTTGAGAGTCTAACAGGCACATAGGAGGAGAGACTAGCACATAAACCAGAAACACAGTTGGTTCGAATGTGGTTTGAATGTAGATACAATGTCTCAACAAAAAGAAGTGTGGTAAAAAAGGTGGTGAAGGTGAGTATAAAATATCGTTTGGACGGATAGATTTGGATTCCCCCCCCCCAACTAATCGGATTGGCTCCAGGTGGATCAATTTAGCACAAGTGGTGAGAAAACGAGAAAGCGTGATTTTATATGTTCATTACTTTAACATGTAGGATTAGTCACGTACCTCATATCTCACCGCACATAACGGTCTATCGGAGTAATCGTGCTATCCAACCGCCATCTGAGTTGCATGGAATAGATGACATGATGAAGGATAGTGTGAGAAATGATGATATGACAATTGGAGAAAAGATGGAGTCCTTTTTGGAGATGATCATTTGGAAATCGTTGGATGTGAAGTCAAGTAATGATGAAACAACACTTTCGAATAGAGAAGGCGGAAAAGCATAGCTGCAGTATTAACAAATCAGCGGTGCTACAACATGTAAAGAGTGTAGAGTTGGAGTAGCATTATTTGGTAGAAATGCGAAAAAGAAAGAGTGAAGTGGCAAGAAAGAATAACATCGATTAGTGTATCAGCAGGTACTTTGGCCAAAATGGTAGAGGTAGGTGTAACAACAAATGAGATGGTCGAAAAAGAAAATGGTGTAGCCGCGTGAAAAATGACCATTGTGTAACAATAGGGAAATTGACCAACTTATCAGAAATGGGTGTAACAGGAGGAAAATCGACCAATTTATCAGAAATGGGTGTAACAACATGGAAATCGTCCAATTTATTGGAAAAGGGTGCAACAGCAGGAAAATCGGCCAATTTGTCGGAAAAGGGTGTAACAACAGGAAAATCGGCCAATTTATCGGAAAAGTGTGTAACGGTAGGAAAATTGGCCAATTTGTCGGAAAAGGGTGTAGCAGCATGGAAATTTGCCAATTTGTCGAAAACGGGTGTAACAGTAGGAAAATCGACCAATTTATCAGAAAAGGGTGTAACAACAGGAAAATCGTTTGAACGCTGCAACACTTAGTTTTTAGAAAGTTTTTCAACTTCCATCAACTAATCGTTTGGCACCTTTTTTGTATTCATCCTTGTTGTTCATCAATTCACCTACACACACATAACTTCCTGATACCCTTCAAGGCTGAATTTATTCGCATAGTAATAAAAAAAAACAAAAATCAAACAAAAACAGAGAAATTGAAATTTTGTTGAGTTTATTTATATACAACGTCTGAGAAAAATAATTCCTAAGGTTCAGAAGGGGAAGGAGCAAGCTCCGTTCCTTTTAATAATTGATAACCTATATCGGCTAAACATCTAGATTTGAATTCTTCCTTGGACAGTGGACGTTGATACAGGCGCAGGCGATGACCATTTGCATGTAACTGTGTATCGGATCCATCAATAGTGATCAACCTGACTGTCCCGTTAGGAAAAATAGTGTCTACCTCATAAGGTCCTAACCATCATGTACGCAGCTTACCCTGAAATTCTTTAAAGCGGGAATCATACAACAGAGCCCAGTCTCCTTTCTGGAATAATTTATTCTTGATGACTTGGTCATGCCATTTTGTTCTCTATTGTTGAATCACCGAGGTTTGATGAATAGCGTCCAAACGCTTTTCATCAAGATCATTGAACTGTTGCAGTCTGGCCTTCTGTGCCATAGTCAAGTCAAGGTTGACTACTGATGCAATTCTTAAGGTTTTTATTTCAAATTCAATGGGAAAAACAAGGCTTTTTCCATATACCATCTCGTAAGGAGAAAAACCAGTTGTGTTTCTCCAAGTAGTTCAGTAATCCCATAGAGCTTCATGCAATCTGTCTGTCCAATCTCGACGATGTACTCTCACTGTTTTAGTAAGAATGGATTTGATAACTTTGTTGGTACTTTCCACCTGGCCATTGCCTTGTGGATGGTATGGAGAAGATATTCTATGTAAAACATGATATTTACTGAGTAGGGCTTCAAGTTTATGTGATGTGAAAGGTGGTCCTCCATCAGTTATTAATTCTATGGGAAATCCAAACCTAACAAAGATATCTTCAAACAAAAACTCTAAGACAGATTCTTCTGAGGCCTTAATGAGTGCTTTCACCTCGACCCACTTGGTCATGTAATCTGTACAAACCAATATATATACTTTTTTATTAGAAGGTGGGTTAATGGGCCCTATGAAATCCATGGCCCATCTCTAAAAATGCTCTAACACTACCTGAGGTTGGAGAGGCATCTCATCCCTATGATTTGGCTGACCCATTCATTGGCAACTGTCATAAGTTTGAACGTATTTCTTGGCACCTTGAAATATGGTGGGCCAAAAATAACCCATACTTAAAATTTTATGCCCGATCCTTTTATCA
>SNQJ01S0048962.1:47425-61569 GCA_010110895.2 Picea sitchensis | reverse complement strand
CTATTAATATTCTAATTAAATTTAAATTATTATTTTAAAATAAATATTACTAAAAATAACCATAACTTCATCCTATTCTAACCCTAACCCTAACCTTTATTATTATAATGATTTTGGAAATCCCTAATTATTGAAAAATTATAATTATAATATATTAATGTGATTATCTTGTCATGGCGAAGCATGTTGCAGGATGCAGCATGCCTTAAGGTTGCAGTCACATGGGAGATATTTTTGTGGGTGTTCGAAAAGAAATTTATGTCATTGTTCTTTGGAAGTTCCAATCGAAACCTGGGAATGTGGTGGCCACATGATGATGGATCATCGCAGATTTATGGCACATCATGTTTCTCTCCTTGTGATATTCATTCAGAAGTTGAGCTCATTCCTTTCACATTTCCGCAAAATTTCCATGATGTGATGGCGGGAAATCAAGGGATTAACAACTACTTGAGTATTATTCCACCATTCAATAATATTGAACCAATGGAACAGTTTGAGGTATTCCAGGGAAAATATGTGGACGCTGGTGTGTTGCTATCATAATCCTTTGTAGAAAATGTTGCCAATGGAATATCAGTTGTTGGAGGAGCAAGACAAGATGAGGAGATTGGAGACAGTAGCACTAATTTGCTTGGCAGAAAAGACACGGGATTACATTCATAATTGGATATTGTTTTCCCTGCAGGATCATACGAGCTGGAAGAAGTAAATGAATGGTTAATGAACTTTGTTTCATAGGGCGGAGAACTAAAGAGGAGTGCAAGTGGAGGAGACAGTACAATTTATGGTTCAAAATTAGAAGATAATTTAGATGTATGCTTGGAATTGGAACCATACGATTTTAACTGGTGGGAGGCACTAACTGATTCAAGAATCGATGCTAATCGTGTGGGTGCTTTTGAAGGAGATTGTAACCTGGGTGATATTGCCAACCTGTGGATGTTTTGATAATGGAATTCAATATGCATCTAGTTTTTAGATATTCAACCATATTTAATTCAACAAATTTTGTTCATTGATCCCTTATAAGACAAAACATATATAATTTTATAAAGTGGTTTTTTTTGGAAAATTATTTTAACAATCTCTAAGTTGCTATGAAAATGTAACTATAATCAAAAAATGAAAAAGTAACTATAATCATGAAAATGTAACTATAACCGTAATTATTAAGAGTGTAATCAAGGATCAAACATCTCTTATAAAGCTTTTTTGTAACAGTTGCATAATTCATGAATTCACACGGTAGTTCAATCTTGACATACAATGGGAGCCTCTGCAACATTATATGAAAGTTCAAGTGTTTGGGAGGAAGAGTATTAACATTAACACATTCCCAATGCCATTCACAATTTAATGAATTCATGTTTTTGTCTTCACCATTCAATAATGCACTCAATTTCCAACCCTCTCCCTTCGAGGAATCACTGTGTCTTCGCTGCCATATATAGCTTATTTCATCTCCATTTAAAGAAGATGAAGCGTACACGCAATCCCACATCCTTGGGTATGAGATGGCACATAATCCCACAACCTTGGGTATGAGTAGGTGCAACACATATGTATGAAGATGGCATGTTAGCGATTTAATAATTAAAAATTAATAACTAAAAATAAAAAACTGTAAACCTTAATCATAGATTTAAAAAATTAATAACTATCATTAATAACTAAAAATTAAAAAATGTAAACCCTAATCATAAATTTTAGATACTTTACCATTGTTCACTGAAACTTGAACTGCAACCTACATGACTGAGTGCACTGCAACCTACATGACTGAGTGCAACCTTCATGCGGTACCTACATGATAATGAAGACAAGGTCCGTGCACGATAATGAAGACAAATATTAGCATGTATAGAGATAGATTTAAAACAAATTATGTGAAATGCCAATAACTAAAAATTAACAACACAGAGAAAATGGAAATGTGTGCAGCACCATTAAAACCCCACCACTCTTCACCTGCCAAGGAGATGACTCTCCACCTAAATGTGTGCAGCACAATTAAAACCCCATCGCTCTTCACCTGCCAAGGAAACAATTCTCCACCTAATATTGTTAATTGAAATTGAAATGCAGGATAAATGTGGCATCAATAGATGACACAGTATATTATATTGTCCCAATACAATATAATACATGGGATCTGTGGAAATGGAGATGAGGTAGTGCCTTGTAATAATCCAAACTTGGAAATAAAAGGTTGCATGATATTAATTATTGGTAATCAAATAAAAGGTTGCATAGATATTAATTATTGGTAATCAATTAAACGTGGTAATCATATGGCGAGATAGTAATTTATTAATATGAATAGGTAAATGTGAAAAAGTAAATAGGTGAACAGATGCATTTATAAATGCAAGGAAGTTATGAGCATTAAATCTCATTTATTGAATTGGGAGGATGAGGAAGAATATGCCAGAATCTTTAATTGCTAGCCCTAAGATTATGATTTATAACTGAAAGATCATTAATTGGGCCCATTTCCAATAGGTGTACCCCTATCGACCTAATAATTCTTTCACATGTTTTAACACATCAACTCTAAATTCTTTTGTGCCAATGTAAAGTAGTTTTGTTGCCCCTCCCTAATATTTCATTGACATTATTCTCCTCCGTCGTTTCTTCCCGCCAATTAAAATTAATATAGTTCCCTACACAAGACTTTAGGCATGTTGGAAGCCCATTCTTAGTTAGAAAATTATTTTATATTGATGTGCAACATCACCATCAACTTTCAAATGTGAGGGAGGTCTGAGGTATTCAATCTTTTGGGAGTTTTCCATGGGGACCGATTAAATGCTCCATTGCTCTAATAAACAGATCAATATTGCAAATATGGATTATACGAATAGCCAAGCCATTAACGACATAACATGAAAATTAATTATTAACTAACATCTCAATATTATAACTAGCAAAAACCATATTTAAGAAAAAAGTTGTTGATATATGTCGATCGACGCCATTAATTTCAAAATGGTGGAAAATGACGTCGATCGATGTATATCAACCACTTTTTTACTTAAATGTGGTTGTTGCTAGTTGACAGTTGGCATGCATGGACACAACCATGAACACATTTATACATTTTAAATGTAATAATTAAGTATTATTTAGTAATTACTAAAATATTATTTAAAATAAAATTATTAATAATTTAGTTAATATTATTAATAATTAAATCATTTATAAATAATAATATATAAATAAGTAATTATTTTATTAATAAATTATTAAGAAGAATTAAATAATAAGAAAAATTATTAATAGTTTAATAAAAACATATATACATTAATAAAGTATTAAACTTTCAAAAAAAATTAATAATGCATAACAACGCTAACAACCCTGGGTCATTTTCCACTCTTTTAAATTAAATGTGGTTGTTGCTAGTTGAAACCAACATGCTTGAAGAGGATCATTAATATATTAATATATATATATATAATTAATTAATTATTACATTAATGTATAATGTATAATATATAATAATAATAATGCATTAATGTATATAAATTAATGATGTATTAATTAATTAATTAATACAATATTACTTAATGCATTGTTAAAGTATTAATACATTAACAAATACATTAATAAATGCACTACTAAAGTATGAATACAATAATAAAGTAGTAATGCATTGACCTTAATGTATTTAGTAATACATTATTAAAGTATTAGTATATTAATAATGCAATCTATTAATTAATCAATACACTAATACAGTATTAATTAATACATTACTAATGCATTAATACATTAATAAAGTAATATATTAATAATACATTATAAAAGTTTTAATACATTAATTAAAAAATACCATAATCTACCATGGTTTGGCATGGTCATAACTATGAATAACATTAATGTTAATATATTAATATATATTGTAATGTATTAATTTAATTAATTAATATATTATTAAAATATAAATACAAAGAGTTAAAAAAATATTAATACACTAATAAAATAATACATTAAAAAGTATTAATACTTTATTACATTAATTTAATGTATAGATTAAAATATTAAGTTTTAATGGTGATGATGATTATTAACGTCCACTAAGAGTGAATTGATCTATCGGACCTTAAGAGGGTAAGTGATTACTTGTGATTCTTTAGAATTTTGTTAAGAGAAGCTTTCCAAGATCACCATACTTTTGTTGAGTTAAGATGTTAGGAAGGTTGGTACTGTGGTAAATATTTTGAAAATGAGATCTAATATGGGTATATGCTGGACAATCTAAGAGAAAGTGATTTTCATCTTCAACCTATGGAGCTAGTGAGAATTTGTTTTTATGTTAGCAATGCTTATTTTTTTCTTTACACTTCGCAAAATAGATAGATAATTTTGATCTTCTAGATTAGGGTTGATTACATCTTTATAATACCTTAATTTTTTTTTTCCTCTAACTCTTTATCACACCACATTTTCTCTTTAAATTTTGATTTGACTTTTTTTTAATAGTATATTTTTTATGCAAAATGATTTCTTCCATGATTCCCCAATACATTAATTAAAAATGGCCATAATCTACCATGGTTTGTCATGGTCATAACTATGAATAACATTAATATTAATATATTAATGTATATTGTAATGTATTAATTTAATTAATTAATACATTACTAAAATATGAATACATTAAAAAGTTAATAAAATATTAATACACTAATAAAACAATATACTAAAAAAATATTGATACTTTAAAACATTAATTTAATGTATTAACATATAATGTAAAATAATAAATAAGTGATACATGTTAGGATATTTAGACACTTAGGAGTTAGTTAAGATCTACTTGGTCTAATATGTCGTTAGGTAAAAGTGTGTTTCTTAGTGTGTTTCTTTAGTATGCATTTGTAGTTAGGAAATCGGACGGTCACGATATGTTCCCGACATAGAGTGATCTGACGGTTCATACTCTCATCGATCTTAACGGCCATTGATCTGTGTCTTAACACCCGATTGGTCCATGATCTTTATTTAAAGAGCATGGAGGGTCATTTGCCGATGATCGATTGTGAGAAAATCTCTTGTAAAATCTCTCTGTAATATTTTTATTTGCATTAATAAACTGCTCCAAGTGGCCACATTGGTTGGAGTCGTGGATGTTTCCCCGTAGGGGTTTTACCACGTGAAAACATCGGTGTGTTGATATTTGATCTGGTTATGTGAGTGGTTACTGAAGGTGTTTGTCCTCTGTTGGAATACCTGTGTTGTCGAACATGGTATCAAAGCCTGTTTGAAGACCTGCTCCTATTGTAGATCAAGATCGTGAAGCCAAGTTGCCTCATCTCCATTTTTTGTCATTTTTGTATATTTATGGGCTGAGAGGACTATTTCATTGCATCCAGAGCACTCGTTTCATTTAGGAACACTTTTCATTTCACTCAAAAAAGTTTCGGTTTCCCCGAGATACGGCCATTATAGTCAAATCCGGAGGTATAAACCCTGAATACGCATTTTTTAAATTTTTGCAAAGTTTTATTTTGATTTTATTTCGGTTTGTATTTTTTATTTTCGGATTGCTACTCTTTTAGATCTATGTATGCTCTTTGCCCCGCACCCTATGCGATCTCAGCAAATCAGAAACAGATAAGAAAATGTGCATTTTCCGGGTAAGCTAACCGAGATCTAACCCTTGTTGTCATCGAGAAGCAAAAAAAAATTCTTGTGTGAAAAGAGTTTTTTTTAAGCATGCTCTCCAAAGTCGTCTTCAACAACAACAACAAAAACCCCCAATCCTCCTTTTGAACATTACAATATGTTTTGCTAGACCATTTGGTTAAAACTTGTTTTATTAAGTAAGGAGTCTTGAGTTCAAGTCTCTCTTTTGTTCCCTTCAATGGGTTTATAAGATGATCTTGTTTTTTTTGTTTGTTAATTTTTTTGGATCTTCTTGGTAGGGGATTAACCTTTGGCTTGAGAAACTGCGACTCAGGGGCATCTAAGCCATCAAAATCACCCAAGGATTGCACCCGGCCTGAGCCACACTAACCCTTAACATGGTTGGATTTTTTTTTTTCCCTGTTCGAACCAGTGACTTTTCAACACAGAGTGGCTTAACAACACACTCTGTCACTGACTGTCCTACATCTCAGGGACACAAAATGATCTTGTTATTGAGCCCCATTTCCCCAATATTTTGAAAAATGCTCAACCTCCTCATGTTTTAATAAAAATATTATTAAAGTATTTATACATTAATAATACATTATTACATTAACTCAATGTATTAATGTAATGTATAGATTAATACATTATTAATTAACACATTGTAAAAGTATTAATACAATAATAAATACATTATTAAAGTATCAATACATTAATAAAGTAATACATTGATAAAGTAGTAATGCAATGACCTTAATGTATTTAGTAATACATTATTAAAGTATTAAAACAATAATAATACATTATTACAGTGTAATACATAAATTAAAGTATTATTATATTAATTTATAATGTAACATATTAATGTATTAATAACTTAATCGATTAATCAATTTATACATTAATAGACTATTAATTAATACAATGTTGAAGTATTGAAAATGACCATGATTGACTATGGTTGACCATGACCATTGTTTCTTATGGTTGAGCATGACCTTGGTTAACTTTGGAGGACCTTGGTTGACTTTGGGAAGGGAAGGTTGATTATGGTTGACATGGAACATTTTGATTGACCATGACCTTGCTTGACCATGCCCATGGATAATTATGGTTGATCATAACCATGGTTAATTATGGTTGACCTTGGATTACCATGATTATGGTTAATTATGGTTGACCATGACCATGGTTAACTTATGTAGGCGTTCACCACATTTAACTTCCATAGACCTTCAGTATGATTGACCTTCACTATGGATGACCTTCACTACGGTTGAACTCGGTTGATCACGACCATGATTGATTGTGGTTGACCATGGTTGACAGTGTTAACCATGTTTGGAAATTCTTTTCCATGGGTGACCATGGATGGCCATGACCATGGTTGACAGTGTTAACCATGTTTGGAAATTGTTGTCCATGGGTGACCATGGATGGCCATGACCATGGTTGACCAAGACTATGGATGACATTCAGATAACGACATTTCAAATTGTTTGTCAAAAAATGACAAGAGGATATTTGAGTCACATTAGGACGACGAAGCTAGATTCATGACATTGCGACGATGAGGCTATGTTCAACACTTTGCGATAATATGGTTATTTTCATCAAAATGCAACGAAGGAGCTAAGGTTGTCACATTGCGACGACGAGATATTTTCGTCACATTACGATGATAGGATATTTGTGTCACATTGTGAAGATCGGCTATGTTCATCAAATTGCAACAATGGGATATTGTTCGTCACATATTGATAATGATGGGGCATGTTAATCACATTACAACAACAAGACATTGAAGTAAAAAGTGGATATCTGATGAATAAGAATTTCATATGCTAATCATATGTCATATGGGTATGTGATGAGCATAAATGTCATATGTTCATCACATTGCAATGATATGATGTTTATTTCGATGGTGGGGCTATGTTCATCACATTGTGATGATAAGACATTGTTTGTCACATTATAATGACGGGATATTTGCATCATATTGTGATGGCGAGGATATGTTAATCACAATGCGACAAGGCTATGTTCATCACATTGCGACAATATGGTTATTTTCGTAAGAGTGTGATGGAGGGAAAAGTTCGTCACATTGTGATGACACGATATTTGCGTTACATTATGATTATAGGATATTTGCATCACATTGCGACAATGGGGCTATGTTCATCACATTGCAAGGACAAGATATTGTTTGTCACATATTGACAATGACGATGATATTCTCATCACTTTGCAACGACAATCCATTTAAGTAAAAAGTGGCTATCTAATGAACATAAATGTCCTATGTTATGAACATAAATGTTGTATGTTCATCATATGTTGTATGGCTATGTGATGAGCATAAATGTCATATGTTCATCACATTGCGACGATACGACATTTATTTCAACGATAGGGCTATGTTCATCACATTGCAATCAGAAGAAATTGTTTGTCACATCCTTACGATAGGATATTTGCATCACATTGTGGCGAGGAGGATGTGTTGATCACATTGCGATGAAGAGACTATGTTTGTCACATTGTAACAATATTGTTATATTCATCACATTGGGATGACGGGACTATGTTCGTCACATTGCGACAATATGACTATGCTCATCACATTATGACAACATAACATTTAATTAAAAAGTGATTATTTGATGAACATAAATTTCAGAAACATTATTGATATGTGCATGCACGGCCGGCTCTCCAGTGCATGCACGACTCTCAAGTGAAAGATGGGTACGAGAGTTTTTATGAATATCAAGTTCTATAAAAGGGATCCATGCCCTCTCATGAATATCAAACTCTACAATTCTTGACATCTATTGTTAATGTTGAATTAATAAAATATATTCATAATAGTAACTCGGTTCATCATTACTCTCTATGCAGACATTGCACACGACTTTTATTGTAACAACACTGTTAACTTTACAGAAGGCAGTGCTTCGTGTTGGTTTCATTAGGAAACATACACATTTGAGATGTGTTTCGATAAGTGTGCCAATAACGCTTTAAACAGAAAAACAAAAAGAAAGAATGTGAGAAGGAAAAGTTTAAAAACACCTCATCAAATTGAAAAGGAACTTTCTTATACATGAAAATTCTGGTTGAAACTTCTCATATACATGGACAGATTTTGCAGTTGGAGAGTCGTTGACTGCACGTCACACCATTACATAAGTGATTGTATGGCCTCGGGTCTTGAGATCTCTTGATATAATCTATATTTTTGGAAAGTATGGTCGTATCAGAAATAACGCTTATATTTATTTATCTAGCAAGTTTTACCTTGAATCTATTAAGAGTACAGAATAATTACAGGGGTTCTATGTTGTTTATCTGATGTTAGAGGTCTAGTGCAAACTCTTAAGAAACGAGCCACAGTTGGTAATTTCTCTCACATGCTTCTCATTCAAGCGAATCATGTTGTAAGACATTGCACCCAGTACATCGATTACAGGCTCAACCATGTATATTCAAAATCTTGTATATTTGTTTCCAGCCACCGCAGAACCCATGGTTCTTGCAGGATTCATCGAAGCTCCTGAAATTGGTCTGCCAAAAAGGAAATGAATAATGTTAATATATCTTCAAGCTCATTCATATCTGCGGCCATTGTAACCGGTACCCTGTGGAACTCTTCTAATTCGAAATTCATTGAATAGTAGGGTGGAGACCAGAGCATATTCTAGTGGAGAGACGATAGATGAATTAAATATAATAAACTCTCGTCTAAAGTAGTGTATCTTCTGCAAAATAAAAACGAAAAAGATATTTGGTGATTGTATCTTCTGCAAAAGAAAAAAAAGATATTTGGTGATTGCTTGTCCGCCAAAGAACGGGTTGAATTTTTCATTTCTGTTTCAATATAGCCCAGGAGGGAAAGCTCATTCACCTCGCGATTTAAATACATCTAACTTAAAAAGAATTACGATTGGCAATCTAATACAATGAAACCCTAATGTTTTATTATTCAGAGTATAACATGCATCAACTCATCGAGAGGGTGAGAGGATGACAACCTCGTTAATCCTTTCGAGTTTGAGAGGACGCCAACCTGGTTAATCCTTTCGAGTTTGTCTTGAGTTTGTCTATCGTGGCCCTACCCATTAAAA
Organism: Picea sitchensis; assembly: GCA_010110895.2. NCBI lineage: Eukaryota > Viridiplantae > Streptophyta > Pinopsida > Pinales > Pinaceae > Picea > Picea sitchensis. The sequence continues at coordinate 51,796 of SNQJ01S0048962.1, read as the reverse complement.
ATTTATCACCACACACCATATGATGTAATGTAATGTAATGCAATGCAATGAACCCTAGAGAGCTCTAAGGTTGGAAATTTGGCTATATGTCTACGTTTCTACGTTTATTTCTGGGGAAGAGAACCCTCTTGAACATAAATAGGATGAGAACGCTCGGATGAGGAATGAACAGGTAATTGAATAATTAAATAAATGAAACGTGCATCCAGTCCATTGCCACGCGTATCCACGTCCAGGTACATATGAAACCACTCCAGAATAACACCTTAATTAAGTTGAATCAATTATCATATTAAATAGAAGCAATTTCTATGTAAATTGAAGAACATGTTATATCCAGTGTAGCAGCAGTAGATGTCATTAAAAGAAGAATATAATAATCAGATAAGCGTAGCCCAAATTGCAAAATATCATTAATAAAAATTATGTCGTATATACTGCAGGCTCGAAGGATGGAGTGGAGGAAATCGATAAAATTTATTTACAAATATTTTGTTTTGGTTCGCGGTGCTGAATATGATCTTCTCAGGGCCAGACTTATTTAAAACCAAATATTTGTATACTTTAAAGTCTTATTTGCTGGATCACAGTGCTGGTAGGGGATGATTTGCTGGTATTCAATCTGCCCACCTAACTGCCCACTGCAGGTGCACCATTTTCAATTTCATGGCCTTTTGCGCTCGTCTCTTTGAGCCTTAAAGATCTGCCTTGCGGTTAGGTGATCCATGGCAGGAAATTAGAATAGGTTTATTTAATCATCCAAAAAATCATCCGACAAAATGCCAGGAAAAAAAGTGAAAAACATAGAATCGGTTTATTCAACTGCACAGCCGCACGGCTTAGTGCAAGGTGCATCCAGCGTTGGAATTTGGATTTTTTTTGGGGGGATTTCTATATTTTTCATTAAAGAATGATATGTCTAAAACTGTATCATTTAACAAGGAAGTTATAATAGAAAATTAATTCTAATAACAAACTTTAATTTCAAAATTATTTTTCAATCATAAAATTTTGTTAAAAAAAATTCCACTTTAATAAAAACAAAAACAAAAACAAAATTACCAAGTCACATGAAAAACAAAATAATCACAACAATATAACATTTCAAAGCAATTAGAAAATTTCAAAGTTGGGAAAAAAAAATAATAATAATGTAATGTATTTTACTACCTAAACAAGTTTTAATAGATATTTGTTTAATATATATCATTATGGATGGCTTAACTTAAAAATTGAAAAAGTCATTTTGTAATTATCACCAAAATTGAGGTCGAAAATACATGTCTGCCATATTCATGATAACAGAAAATGTCTGCCATATTCATGACGGCTTCAATACATCTGACAAGGAGACAAAAGATCAAATATTCAAAGTCCTTATTGAACCCGTGCCTCTTTGAGAGCTTGACTCATTTATATTAAAAAATAAAGAGTTTAGAGTATAGAATAAGGATACTTGAACGTCCGGGTGGGGTAGCTGTAGCAGAGCTTCCTCCTTGAATGGGACTACTCACCAGCCATCACAATCAGAGTAGATAATTATGGAGCTGTCCAATCGTCTAGTAAACCCTTTTTTCCTTTGGTAGCCGAGAATATGGTAATGAAAAATCTCACAGTTGTATTTTCTTTTTGCAAATTTGACATTGCAGATTAGTTTTCTTGATTTCACTTTTCATTTTTATTTTGAGAATTCCATAGCACAATTTTTACTATCTAAATTTACAATTTCAAATTCACAATATCTAAATTTACAATTCCAAATTCACAATTTCTTTAGTGAAAAATTTTGTCTAATTTTTTAAAAATACCACATTGTAACACACTCTAGATGTCACCATTAAGCATATGTTACTAAAACATGACTTCTGTTAAGCACTCAATTTTCAAATTATCTTCAATTTAGCCCATTAAATTCCTATGATACCATTTATTAATTAATATGCCATTTTTATGAACACAAGTATGCATTCATAACAACATATATATTCTATGCTTAAATTAATTATACCATAACCTAATTAATATAATTAGCCACAAAATATTCATCATAAACTCATCAAATAGCACTATCTTAGAATTCGTTCCTCCCACCCATAGATTGTGTTGTTCATTCATTCTCAACAATAGGTCACCCTCACTTGGAGTTAGGACTCCACCAAAGGGAAAGGGGGATAGGATCTAAAGAAAAGGGTCTAAGTCAAGGGCACTTAAACCAAGGGAATATAATAATATATTCATAAAGTCATAAGTCTTATGATATAATTTGATCCTAAGTGGAGGTGGATGAAAAGGTAGTTCCTTGAGTGCCATGTGTCAAGATAGGAACATGCAAATATAATGTTGGGTTTTAGTGGAAAATGGGTCCATTCTTCCATTCCATCATTTGTTCCATTACCTACGCAGTGTGAGTTCTGGAGTCATTGTTTCCCTGTAACCTTGTATCACTAAATCTTTGGGGGTTTGGGTTTGAAGAAGTAGGTTGTCAGGCTTGTGGATAATTCTCCTTCAGTGAGAGAATTGTTGGGAACATGTTTCCCCGTGTGTTGATTGAGTGGGTGCATGTAACTCCTTGAGAGAAACCTTGTGTTCCAATTGTCTAGAGCTCTGAGACATCCTGGCCGACCTGTTGTTGAAGCCCTAAAAGGGAAGGGGTATAGCCAAAGCACTGTGGAGAAGTGAAGGGGTGCACTTCCCGGGACATGACAAGCAGTGGGGAATGAGAGGTTGTGTAGTGGAATTGTTGTTGGTGTTGGTGCCATTGGCCTTGTCATGAGATTGCATGATGTTGGACCTTAGTTTAGCGATTTAGGTGACATTTTCTGGCTGAAGTGTCCTTGTAGTGTTGCACCCCTCTTTGTTTATTTAGAAATCCATAGAGCGACATGACTAAAAGTTTCCTATAGGCTTCTACAAAATGAATTAAGTTTGGAAACGAGTGAGAGAAATATATTGAAGTTCGACAAAGAAACACGATGAAGGGTTTCAGTTTGAAACTGAGTTAGAGGAATATTTTTAAGTTTGAATAAAGAAATAATACGTGGTTGAAGGATTTGGCTTCAAAGGTGTCAAGCAGATAGTGGAGGAGGAGAAATCTGATATGATTCCCAATAAATGGAGGGAATGGAAATATTTTTCACATAAGGATTTTGTATCTGGTGCTGAAACATATTTAAATTCATAGTTGTTAGTCATTGGTTCTTGATCCTACATGTGTATATGCAACTTTGTATCACTGAAAGTTATTTTTTAATTATTTGTCTTCTTCTACTCTTATTTCACAAGACACTTCTTGAGCCCTCTCATATAGGATCCCTGAAGACACCTTTGAAAATATACAATAAGTTAGCACTATATTAGTGTACAGTTTCATAACAGTGGGCCATGACATTCATAGGTGATTTGGATGGGACTTGTCAAGCATAACAATGGTCGTGGACTTTGGATGGGACTTGTGAAGCATAATAATGGTAGTGAATTATGACAAGTGAATCAGTGCATAAAAAAGGACTTGTGAAGCATAACAATGGAAGTGGACCATGACATGAGACTTGGTGCCATTTCAGTTCGATATACTCTAATACGATGGTTTAAGTGTTCCCTTACACATCGGGATTTTAGCTTTGGTTTGGGTTTATAAACTTCGTCAAATAATAAGTTATGGTTCGAGTTTGATGGCCTGATTAAATTACAAAAAATTAAAATTGATGATGTAGGAGTTCAGTGGGATTTTAGACAAAGATCATTATGATTGTTTTGGAAAATATAAATTGTTTATGTTTTATGCAATTTTGGGTTTTTTTTATTTAATGAACATACCTATTTGTTTTTTCTTTGATTTGAATGATATGTTCCTTCCACATGCCTCAAGTATTTTGAAGTGATCTTCCCAACCACACATTTTTGGATTTGTTTATTACAACTGAATAAACTCCTATGATAAGTTTCAATGGTCTGGAGATATATGCACTTATTAAATGCAGTGATGAAAATTTGCACATAGGGTGAATAGAGGAGTTTATCTTACCCATGGAAATCGTATTTCAATGGCATGTTGTGATCCTTTGAAGCTCTTGTGCCACTGGTTGTAACTTTTGTTTGTAGCGCTTGCAGTATTGTGTTGTCAATGAAGCTTAGTTATGGAAGAAGCCTTCATCGACTGGATCTTGAACTGGATCTTGACTTCGAATGTATGATTTTAGTGGTGCGTATGCTGAACATGGATAAAATTCTACTAGATAAGAATCAACTGGATAAATTGTTGGTGCATATACCTTTACTTATTGTTCTTTGATATGATCAAATGCTTGAGATATATCGTCTTTAGTTTTGTATGGTACGCTACTAGCGGTGCTTAATTTGGTTCTGCTACAG
>SNQJ01S0048962.1:0-47415 GCA_010110895.2 Picea sitchensis | reverse complement strand
GATGAGGAATGAACAGGTAATTGAATAATTAAATAAATGAAACGTGCATCCAGTCCATTGCCACGCGTATCCACGTCCAGGTACATATGAAACCACTCCAGAATAACACCTTAATTAAGTTGAATCAATTATCATATTAAATAGAAGCAATTTCTATGTAAATTGAAGAACATGTTATATCCAGTGTAGCAGCAGTAGATGTCATTAAAAGAAGAATATAATAATCAGATAAGCGTAGCCCAAATTGCAAAATATCATTAATAAAAATTATGTCGTATATACTGCAGGCTCGAAGGATGGAGTGGAGGAAATCGATAAAATTTATTTACAAATATTTTGTTTTGGTTCGCGGTGCTGAATATGATCTTCTCAGGGCCAGACTTATTTAAAACCAAATATTTGTATACTTTAAAGTCTTATTTGCTGGATCACAGTGCTGGTAGGGGATGATTTGCTGGTATTCAATCTGCCCACCTAACTGCCCACTGCAGGTGCACCATTTTCAATTTCATGGCCTTTTGCGCTCGTCTCTTTGAGCCTTAAAGATCTGCCTTGCGGTTAGGTGATCCATGGCAGGAAATTAGAATAGGTTTATTTAATCATCCAAAAAATCATCCGACAAAATGCCAGGAAAAAAAGTGAAAAACATAGAATCGGTTTATTCAACTGCACAGCCGCACGGCTTAGTGCAAGGTGCATCCAGCGTTGGAATTTGGATTTTTTTTGGGGGGATTTCTATATTTTTCATTAAAGAATGATATGTCTAAAACTGTATCATTTAACAAGGAAGTTATAATAGAAAATTAATTCTAATAACAAACTTTAATTTCAAAATTATTTTTCAATCATAAAATTTTGTTAAAAAAAATTCCACTTTAATAAAAACAAAAACAAAAACAAAATTACCAAGTCACATGAAAAACAAAATAATCACAACAATATAACATTTCAAAGCAATTAGAAAATTTCAAAGTTGGGAAAAAAAAATAATAATAATGTAATGTATTTTACTACCTAAACAAGTTTTAATAGATATTTGTTTAATATATATCATTATGGATGGCTTAACTTAAAAATTGAAAAAGTCATTTTGTAATTATCACCAAAATTGAGGTCGAAAATACATGTCTGCCATATTCATGATAACAGAAAATGTCTGCCATATTCATGACGGCTTCAATACATCTGACAAGGAGACAAAAGATCAAATATTCAAAGTCCTTATTGAACCCGTGCCTCTTTGAGAGCTTGACTCATTTATATTAAAAAATAAAGAGTTTAGAGTATAGAATAAGGATACTTGAACGTCCGGGTGGGGTAGCTGTAGCAGAGCTTCCTCCTTGAATGGGACTACTCACCAGCCATCACAATCAGAGTAGATAATTATGGAGCTGTCCAATCGTCTAGTAAACCCTTTTTTCCTTTGGTAGCCGAGAATATGGTAATGAAAAATCTCACAGTTGTATTTTCTTTTTGCAAATTTGACATTGCAGATTAGTTTTCTTGATTTCACTTTTCATTTTTATTTTGAGAATTCCATAGCACAATTTTTACTATCTAAATTTACAATTTCAAATTCACAATATCTAAATTTACAATTCCAAATTCACAATTTCTTTAGTGAAAAATTTTGTCTAATTTTTTAAAAATACCACATTGTAACACACTCTAGATGTCACCATTAAGCATATGTTACTAAAACATGACTTCTGTTAAGCACTCAATTTTCAAATTATCTTCAATTTAGCCCATTAAATTCCTATGATACCATTTATTAATTAATATGCCATTTTTATGAACACAAGTATGCATTCATAACAACATATATATTCTATGCTTAAATTAATTATACCATAACCTAATTAATATAATTAGCCACAAAATATTCATCATAAACTCATCAAATAGCACTATCTTAGAATTCGTTCCTCCCACCCATAGATTGTGTTGTTCATTCATTCTCAACAATAGGTCACCCTCACTTGGAGTTAGGACTCCACCAAAGGGAAAGGGGGATAGGATCTAAAGAAAAGGGTCTAAGTCAAGGGCACTTAAACCAAGGGAATATAATAATATATTCATAAAGTCATAAGTCTTATGATATAATTTGATCCTAAGTGGAGGTGGATGAAAAGGTAGTTCCTTGAGTGCCATGTGTCAAGATAGGAACATGCAAATATAATGTTGGGTTTTAGTGGAAAATGGGTCCATTCTTCCATTCCATCATTTGTTCCATTACCTACGCAGTGTGAGTTCTGGAGTCATTGTTTCCCTGTAACCTTGTATCACTAAATCTTTGGGGGTTTGGGTTTGAAGAAGTAGGTTGTCAGGCTTGTGGATAATTCTCCTTCAGTGAGAGAATTGTTGGGAACATGTTTCCCCGTGTGTTGATTGAGTGGGTGCATGTAACTCCTTGAGAGAAACCTTGTGTTCCAATTGTCTAGAGCTCTGAGACATCCTGGCCGACCTGTTGTTGAAGCCCTAAAAGGGAAGGGGTATAGCCAAAGCACTGTGGAGAAGTGAAGGGGTGCACTTCCCGGGACATGACAAGCAGTGGGGAATGAGAGGTTGTGTAGTGGAATTGTTGTTGGTGTTGGTGCCATTGGCCTTGTCATGAGATTGCATGATGTTGGACCTTAGTTTAGCGATTTAGGTGACATTTTCTGGCTGAAGTGTCCTTGTAGTGTTGCACCCCTCTTTGTTTATTTAGAAATCCATAGAGCGACATGACTAAAAGTTTCCTATAGGCTTCTACAAAATGAATTAAGTTTGGAAACGAGTGAGAGAAATATATTGAAGTTCGACAAAGAAACACGATGAAGGGTTTCAGTTTGAAACTGAGTTAGAGGAATATTTTTAAGTTTGAATAAAGAAATAATACGTGGTTGAAGGATTTGGCTTCAAAGGTGTCAAGCAGATAGTGGAGGAGGAGAAATCTGATATGATTCCCAATAAATGGAGGGAATGGAAATATTTTTCACATAAGGATTTTGTATCTGGTGCTGAAACATATTTAAATTCATAGTTGTTAGTCATTGGTTCTTGATCCTACATGTGTATATGCAACTTTGTATCACTGAAAGTTATTTTTTAATTATTTGTCTTCTTCTACTCTTATTTCACAAGACACTTCTTGAGCCCTCTCATATAGGATCCCTGAAGACACCTTTGAAAATATACAATAAGTTAGCACTATATTAGTGTACAGTTTCATAACAGTGGGCCATGACATTCATAGGTGATTTGGATGGGACTTGTCAAGCATAACAATGGTCGTGGACTTTGGATGGGACTTGTGAAGCATAATAATGGTAGTGAATTATGACAAGTGAATCAGTGCATAAAAAAGGACTTGTGAAGCATAACAATGGAAGTGGACCATGACATGAGACTTGGTGCCATTTCAGTTCGATATACTCTAATACGATGGTTTAAGTGTTCCCTTACACATCGGGATTTTAGCTTTGGTTTGGGTTTATAAACTTCGTCAAATAATAAGTTATGGTTCGAGTTTGATGGCCTGATTAAATTACAAAAAATTAAAATTGATGATGTAGGAGTTCAGTGGGATTTTAGACAAAGATCATTATGATTGTTTTGGAAAATATAAATTGTTTATGTTTTATGCAATTTTGGGTTTTTTTTATTTAATGAACATACCTATTTGTTTTTTCTTTGATTTGAATGATATGTTCCTTCCACATGCCTCAAGTATTTTGAAGTGATCTTCCCAACCACACATTTTTGGATTTGTTTATTACAACTGAATAAACTCCTATGATAAGTTTCAATGGTCTGGAGATATATGCACTTATTAAATGCAGTGATGAAAATTTGCACATAGGGTGAATAGAGGAGTTTATCTTACCCATGGAAATCGTATTTCAATGGCATGTTGTGATCCTTTGAAGCTCTTGTGCCACTGGTTGTAACTTTTGTTTGTAGCGCTTGCAGTATTGTGTTGTCAATGAAGCTTAGTTATGGAAGAAGCCTTCATCGACTGGATCTTGAACTGGATCTTGACTTCGAATGTATGATTTTAGTGGTGCGTATGCTGAACATGGATAAAATTCTACTAGATAAGAATCAACTGGATAAATTGTTGGTGCATATACCTTTACTTATTGTTCTTTGATATGATCAAATGCTTGAGATATATCGTCTTTAGTTTTGTATGGTACGCTACTAGCGGTGCTTAATTTGGTTCTGCTACAGGTACTTCCAGTGGTACTTACTCAACAACAAAACCAATAGGATCAACAACTCAATCAACTAGCTCTACTATTGGATATGGTATGCTACTTATACTGCGTACTTTGACTATATCAATAACAACTAGTATATATATTATCCATACTTGGCTTCTTATGCTTCTAGTGGTGCCTCTACTTGATCTAGATTTATATATGTAACTGTATATGGTATGGATATTTGGGTTCTTATGATTCTAATGATGTTTTTACTTGATCTAGATCTGTATATGTAAGTGAATATGTTACAAGTGCAAGAAACATGTTTGTTTTCATGTATTTCTAGTTTATCTCAATGTAGGTCTATCAAAAGCATGTAGAGTGTGAAGGTTAAGTAGTGTACCAAGGGAGGTAATATGGGGTACCTAGGGAGGTACCCAAGGGAATAATAATAGTTAGATAGATATGTATTGTTATGTATGGATGTCATTTCTAGTAAATAAGGCCCTTGTAATAGTGTGAACACAATAAAGGTGAGAACGAACATCCTAGTAGGTTAAATGAATATGCTATGGGTGCTTCTTAAATGTGAGAAAGAACATCCTAGTAGGTTAACTGGATATGCTACGGGTGCTTCTTCAGTGTATGCTAAAGCGATGGGGAGGTGACGAGGTAGTAGAAGGATAAGGATAAGGATAAGGACAGGGTAGTAGAATTACATTTTTTTAAATGCATCTGCGTAAAATATTAACTAAATTTTGATAGAGCATGATAAACATAGGTGTTAATGCACTCTGCCACCACCTGGAAATAAGAGATGTTAGTTCATGTTTGAAAAATAATTTCCATAAGTATCTTTTAATGTTAGTTTCTAAAACCATTTTGGTTTTTGATTTTTTTTCATGATTTTTTTAACTATAAGATTAAAAAAAATCAAGAAGAATTTCATATACAATTTAATTAAAAGTGAGTTGATGTCGATTGGGTCTAGCTAGTGTGGTTGTGGGATGAAATTTTATTCTCTCCACCGTGTTAATTCTTGTGAATGACATAAGTAAATTGTTGAAACCACTTCGAGCCCCACCTAAAAAAAAAAAATTATGATGTTGATTAACGTCTAGTGAGCCCAGTCTATCACACCCTAAGGAGGTAAGAGATTACTTTGATTTCTTTAAAATTATATTTCTGTGCTCAAAAAGCATTCAGAGAAGAGTTCCAAGATCACCATAGTTTTCATGACTTAGGAGGTTAGGAAGGTCTATAATGTTTTTCATTTTCAACCCTCTTAGTGTCACAAATATGGCAGATTCAGATTCTTTCATCCCATTGTGTTTTGGGAATTGTCCAAAGCCTACTTTCACTATGTAATCCATGAGAGTTTGTTCTTATTTTAGCAATGCTAATTTTCTTCTTTACACTTCTCAAAACTTTAAATAATTGTTTGTTGGCCCTTGACCAAGTTTTGGAGATCCTTGGTCAAGTTTGACCTATTTTGGGACTTCGATAGACTGTTGAAGACGGAGCGCAAGTCGAAGCAGAGATCGCGGAATCTCTGCCCCTTTTTAGGTATTTTTGGGTTTTGGGCTTATGTAATGGCTATGGGGATGTCAGCCCATGGATTTACCCATGTTTAGGCCCATTTTGTAATGTATAAATAGATGTCTAGGCGATGTAAGAGTAGGATGATATAGACATCTGTGTAATGATGTTCTAAGTGCAAGTGATAGTTGTACATGCTTTGTGCATACTGAAGCTTGCAAGGCTAAGTGCAAGTGACTGTAATAGATTGTGTAAAGGCTTTATGTTGTAACCTAGCTCAGGGAAGGAGTATCTGGCGAGGTGCACGCAGATCTCCTGTCCTATGCGGAATAGGACCTTATGGTTTTGTGCATGTAGATGATTGACAGAAGATAATAAAGAAGACGAAGAGTTGGTGGATGTAGCCCGAGGCTGGGGGTGAACCACGTATATCCTGTGTTATGGTTTCTTTGTCCATCTTGATTATTGATTTGTGCCTTTGATGTGATTTATGCTTAGTGTTGTTATCTTTATGAATGTTAGAAGCATCTGATATAATAGCTTAGTGCTCAGTAATCCGAATAAATGCCAGATCTGATCTGTTTATTTAGGCTAAGTGTTTGCATGTCTTGAATCTTGTTGAATACTGTGTTGCATTGTAATTAGGTTTTATCTACATTGTAGACAAAGGTTAAGTACTAATGAATGACATCTACTAAGTGCTTTGTTAGAGTATTGTAATCATAGATCTATGTCCCAGCTAAGGTTGCAGAAACTGGAGTCCTGCAGCCACCTCTGCCTCTACCTCGGGTGAGACTTCATCTGCTTCATAGGTGTTGATGCAGTGAGGCCTCCATCCCCGACCTCCTGCTCACAGGATCGTTTCTACTTCCCTTTCTGATGAGCCGAAGTGGCTCTTTAGATCCCCCAAACAAAATCTCTGCTAAAATTTGACCCAGTCCACAGGTCTTTTCTTTTCCTGTCACGCGGCCTTCTGCACCTAACCGTGGTTGTCCCCGACTCAGTTCGGGGTTTGGGGTTTCTTGCTTCTTGATGTCGAGAGTCACTGTCCTCTCGATTCCCCGATCACCGATGAGCTCTCTTCCTGGCCTTAGCCCCTCCTGGCTAGGGTCTCTAGTCCATGTGATTGTTCCTTATAAGACTGCAACCTTATCTTCTCCTATCGGGGTTTTGGGTTTCAATTTCCCGATGACCGCTTTTCCCGCTAGCCCTCCAGGCTAAGCTCATGGTCCAAGTGACCACTACCCCGTGACCACAACCTTACCCCTCGTCAGGGTTTCGGGGTTTCCAATGCCTAAATGCACATACCCCGCGGGATTCCCGACTCCTCGAATCCCGACTCTCTGTCGTGCTGACAACTGGCCCTCTAAACGGTGACTCCTTCCTTCCTTGATACGCTGACAGTTGGCTTCCCCAGTGGCTTCTTCTTTCCTTTCCGTCGTGTTGACAGCTGGCCTCCACTCATCGGGGTATCGCGTTTCGTGATTCCGAAGTGCACAAACACTTTGTCTACGGGATCCCCGATATCCCGATGACTCAAATCCTGATCCACACTTCCTGTCGAGACTTTTCCCGATGATGTCGATTGCTGCCACGCGTCCCTTCTCTGATGGACGGTCTCGATCTCTCCGGGATTTCGAGACTTATGATGTCCCGGTTCTTTTGACCTCAGGAATCCCAATTTCCCGATGGCCAATATCCCGACTCTTCGCGGATGTCTGACACCTGTCCCCTTGAACAGACGGCTCAGGTTATGTCGGGGTTTCCACTATGAAAGTTCCCAATCACTTGCCCACGGGAATGTCGATTTCCCGATTCTCTCCAAAGTATCGACGGACGCTCAATCTCCACCACGTGTCTCCGCCAAGGGACGATTCAGATCGCTCCGGTGTTTCAAGACTTGAAGTGTCTCGATTTCCTCTACCTCGAGACTCCCGATTTTCCGATCATTGAAGTCCCGATAGTAAACCTCGTGCAGCTCCTGTCCGATCCGACGGCTGACGGGTACCTGCTCCAGATATGACAGCCCAGATCCTTTATCCTTGTCTGCTTGCTTCAGAGGCTAAACTATGATCATCTTCTCTCGATCCAACGACTTACGGGATTTTAAGTGAGATCTGACGGCTGTCGCTCTCCTCTTTTGTGCGCTTCTTATGAGCTCCTCCTGGACGTAGAACACCAACGGTCTAGATCCAATTCCCAGTCGATCGACGACTGCTACTACTCCTCCTGAGCTTCTGCACTTTATTCCCAATCTTGGGAGAAATTCACACTCTCAAAGGCCTCAACCTTTGCTTCGTCTCCATGAACTCCACGACTGTGAATTCTGCTGCGCGTATGAGAACGTTGGCCCTCCTGATCTTTGGGTACTCTGAACTCCTCTAAAGAGTTCTTCAGCCTCTGCACTCCTTGCAGCCTGACTCTGTGCATGAAATCACTCACCCTCCTGAGCTTTTATCTCGAATCCTTGAAGGATTCTCCAACTTCTGCACTCCTGCAGAGTCTTCTCATGCACACGTTGGTGCGGTCCCTCCTAAGATTCTACAACCTGCTCATACCCCTAAGGGATTTTATCTTCCTTCCTTCTCCTACAGATGGAGAATATAATGCCTTCCTGGCTACCTTCTCAAGCAACCTCTTGCTGAGTCTTTCTGGGTGTTCAACAACCCAGTGAAGATCCTTCAGTGGATACTTCCTCCAACTCCAGAACTCAAAGAGTTATTTTCTCTTTTGTACCTACCTGCACACTTCCTCGACGCCCTCCTGGCAGAGTATCTTCTCCACAGGACGTTCAGCAATTCTGTGTCCTTCTGTGCACTCTTTGCACCTGCTCAATGCCCACTTGGCAGAGCTCTCGGAATCCTCAGTGATTATGTTTCTTCTTCAACTCTCAACAGAGTCCTCCCACAAATGCACCGTAGCACATACGCTCAATGCCCACTTGGCAGAGCTCTATAGAACTCCTCAGAGATTATGTCTTCTGTCTGAACTCACAACAGAGTTCCTCCAACTACACCTTGTGCCTTTGCTCAATGCCCACTTGGCAGAGCCCTTACAGAACTCCTAAGAGATTCTGTCTGCAACTGTGTCTTCTCCCACACAGCCTTACCTCCTGAGGTGTTCAGCAACCTCAAAGGTCTTCTTCTCCTGAGTTGATGATTCAGCTCTGTTCCGCAGCACGTCTTGGTCTGACTCCGCAAAGTTCAGAAGTGCATCCTCTGTGCACTGGTATTCAGAGAACGCAGCACTCTGTCATTCCCTCCTGACATGAAACCTCAAAGACCTCTCAAGCACGAAACCAAACAACTCCTGCAGAATGCATCAACAGAACATACATCTACAGCATACATAGAGAACACACACAGACATCCACATAACACACAGTAATGCAGGAAAAACTGCTCTTTTGTATTAAAAATGGCAAATGCCTATAATTACAAGGTGTTCTCGATCTCTCTCTTTGGCTCGCTATGGCTCTACAACTCAACCTCTACTCATCTAACTCAAAATGAGATCTGAAAATCTCTTTTACCTGAGGGGGATATTCAAGCTCTCCCTCCAACCTACCTACCCTATTCAATTACATTGAATGGGCTGTCTAGTCCGCTATCAGATCTAGATCTCAGCCATCCAAACATTAATGGTCGATCTACTCTACGCCTGCACAAAGGCACGGCTTCTATGGCTCACCAGCCTAAACATTAATTACATTCAATTTCCAATTCAAATTGAGGTTGCGCCTCTCTTCAGCCTTTGAATGCGTGAGCACTGACGTGCCTGGCTAGCTGATGTTGAGAGATGCTCTTGCATTAGGTATTGCCGAATGGGACGATAGTTAGGGTTTTTTTGGTGCATTGTTCAAGGGTTGAACCCTGGGTCTGCCCCTATGCCAACAAATGGTTCCGTTGCCGGGACGTGAAACTATGATTGTTGGGAAATGAAGAAAAGAAAGAAAGCTCTGTGTGTAGATATATTGCTTTAGTGCGCAGTGTTCTACTTGATTTATGAAGTTTTGTGCTAAGAAAGGAGGTAGATCTGAAGAAAAGAGGTAAGATCTGAAAGCTTTATGCTATGATAGAGGTGAGATCAATGAAAAATTGTATTTAAAGAAGTAAGATCTGAAATCTTTGTGCTTTGATAAAGGTAAGATAAGTGGAAATTTTTGTTTCGAAAGTATGGATCTAGGTATATTTGATAAATTTTGTCCGAGTCTGAAAACTAGGGCACAGTTAGAAGAAAGAAGATTTGATATGAGTAGATTTGATAGAAATAATGAAAGATATGTTATTCCTATGCATAGAAAGAATGTTTGGACTAACAAATGGATGCAGGATCCTAGGAAGAATTTTTTGCAGGTTAGTTACTATGATCCTAGTGCGCAGTACAAGAAAGGTTGGGGATCATTTAAGAGAAAGAGAGGATTAACCCTTTGTTACAGTTGTAGAAGACCAAGCCATTTTGCTAAGGATTTCCCTGATAGACGACCTAGTTGTATTTGTTGTAAAGCTATGGACCATGATGTTCTAGATTTCCCTAGAATGATTTCTAAGGTTGAAAGAATGAATATAGAACAAGATAAACATGAGAAAGACTCAGAAATTAAGACCATGGCAGAACCCCAGAAAGAATCAGAGAATGTATTACTACAAATGAAAGAAACCCTGAATGACCACAGAGATATCAACTTATCAGAGATCTTAAAAGACAAATAATGCATAGAAGCAAGAATATGAGACTTCGACATAGACTGTGTTCTGGACGAGGAAACACAGGTGAATGTCATGACAGAAAGAACTTGGGAAATTTTAGGAAATCCTTCTATGATTCCCTCATTGGGAGAAATAGGATTATTTAGAGGAAAGTTGATAACCCTATGTGGAAGACTTACCCACATATCTATGAGTGCTCATGGCACTTCGACAGAAGAATAATTTAAGGTTGTTAAATTTGTTGAGAACAACGCCCCATTTGCTATGTTGCTAGGAAAAACCTGGATTGAGAAAGATCAAATCCGAAGAAAATAAGAAGAGGAAGCTCTAGAACAGAAAAAGAAAGAACTAAGAGACTTCGTGGCTAAGAGAATAGCACACTTACTGGAAGAACAAGAAAACCAGTCGAAGCTACTGAGAACTAGAAATATGGCTATCAAAGTTGAAAGAACACAAGCAGACCTGAAACATCTGCCTGTACAAGAGAGTAGAGTGCCTACCCAAGACAGAGAAGAAGTATTTCCCTTGGACCTTACGAAATACCATCAACAGTGTGAAGTTACTATGCCAAGAGTAGATAAGAATCAGAATGGGAAGAGGAACCCAGTAACACAGATCACAGGGAAGAAGGCTAGAAAGTTCAGCAAGAAGAAGACAAAGCTGGAGAAATTACAGGAAGTTCCAGAGAAGACTTTGCAGAAGGAAGGTCTCCAGAATTCAAACTTCGTTGGAATATTAGAGCAACTCAGATTGGCAATTCTCCATAGCGGAGAGATATGATCTTTGGAGGTATTATAACCATTATATTGACGTTCCCGAACGGTTAGAACAACATTTATGATCAGAAACCTCACCATCGGACCATTAGGAACGCACTGTAACAGACATAACTGCATTGATGAAGGCTTCTTTCCCGTTGGAAGGATTCGTTACATCATTGTCTACTTATCCCATCGACTGTTGCGCCCAGCACACTTTCGCAAATTGGATCCGAGCCAACAAGAGAACTCATTGTTACTGTGTTGTACTTATTGAGACTTTGCCATCCATTCTATTGCAATGAGAAATTTTTCATCAGCCTGAGATATCTGATCTCGAGCGTGCATGTCAGATGAGATCAGCGCTGTCGAAAATTCAGTAGAGGAAAGTTGAATCGATCTAATGGCAGAGAGAGTGATGTCCACAGGAATTCAAGCCTCATCGATGCGAGGAGTGCAAGCCTCCCCTTCGACTGCTCACGGATCTGGACCATCCCGAGTTGCAGATGAGAAAAGAACCAAACATCAAGATGATTTGGCAAACGCGAAGTTAATCCCTTCCATCCTGTCGAACTACATCCCACCTCTGGTCAGTGTGGTAAATCATGACAGTGTCCCCAGGGACTTCGACTACATCTTGGTTACTGCATACCTCTCAAAGGGGATACGCACAGGCAAGCCTCAGCCGGATAAGATCATGGCACTAAAGATCAACGACTTTAACCTAGGAGATCGCAAGAACTTCAACATGCTTTCTTGTCACAGGTATTTGACTAGGACAAAGGGGAACAAGTCGAGGATAATCTCCTAACCATGGACTATGGACCTTGCGCAGTCCACCATCCTGAACGTAATGAAAATACCCCATTTTGGAAGGCACCAAGAGGTTAACACGTGCGTTAAGATCCTACTGTCAAGCTTCCATGGCAGTTATTTATGGCTAGACAGACGCATCATCGTCAATTCAGCGTTGATCCATCGGATCACCAGATTGAGCATGCAAGGACCAGACCCGCAAGACTTATACCCAGGGAAGGTTGTAGATCGCGCCCTGGCACAGAAGATTAAAGATACATATGACGATGTGGAGAAGGGGAAGGGAGGCTACAAGGTAGCCTCCATTCAAAATAGTGAAGTGTGCCTTGCTTTCCAGTTGATTGTTGGTAAGATAGTCTATAAGAACAGACCCACGTAGGTCATAGGGTTTGTTGTTGACCTCACAGGGAATTGCGTGGAGGGGCTACAGATGAATTGGGCAAAGTACTTAGTGAACCAGTTAGACCAAGACTTCTGTGAAGATCAGGATCAGGGCTATGAGTTCCATTTTAGTTGGTTGTTGATCCTCATCGTGTTCATAGCTTGGGAGATACCGGAAGGTGTGACCTTCCCTGAACTAGAGCCATCTAAACCCTTAGCCGCGAAGTTCACTTAGCTATGGTATTCAAGCGATACGGGAAAAAAATGGCATTGAAATGAGGTGTTCCACACCTAATACCTACAGTTAAAGAGGGCTATTGATGCTATCTCTTGTATAACGTTGAACACCCTGCACAAGTTCAAGCCATTTGTGAAGTTCCATGCAGACAAACATTTTATCTACATCACTGCATGTGAAGACAAACACAAAGAAGTAATACATAGCTATTACAAACTCACAGAAGAGGATTTATAAGAAATAACTAAGGAGTGGCCTGCATAGCTCCTTATCCCAGTTGACCCCACAGAACTATTCAACCCCGAAATAATCGAAATCCCGGTGATCACTCGTGAAGGGCATGATACACCTGGAACTAGCAGAAGGAAAAAGACAGAAGAAGTCCAGCAGTTGAGCAGTGCATCAGAAGAAAATGCTTCAGACTCACCTGGAGGAGGAGGTGATGACGAAGTAGATAAAGAAGAGAAAAATGGAACAAAAGATCAATAGAAGCAAGGAGAGGTAACACTGCCACATAATCCCCCTGAAGACACAGAGTCATCTCACAAAAGAAAGGTTTCTCCCATGAAACCCACATCACAGAAGAAGTCAAAAGCTAGTAATACCAAGCTGCAGACTGTGCTCGTGCTCGATGACTTTGATTTCATCATCGCAGTTGTATTAGATGCCTCAGAATATCTTTTGCATAGAAATGAAGATAAGAAAGAGACCATGTATGAGAAAATTGAAGCAGAACTGCGAGGGGTACATCAAGCCCTTCACTCCAGTCGTGCAGTGTCCACTGCGCCCCCTCCATCAGAAGAAACAGAGTTGGGATATGAGCCTACCCAACTCCGTAGAGTAGCCGATGCGACTGAAGCCCGCCTTCGTCGCGCATAGGAAGAAATAGAATAGGCCACAGTGGCCCTGAAGCAAGCAAAAGAGTAAGTAATAGAGCAACGCACGGTTGCGCAGTAGGAGAAGGTTGCCCTCCAAGAAAAGTTTGAAGAGGAAAAGGTGAATATCCAACAAGAGAAATAACAGTTGCTCATGGAGCAGGTTGGAGTAAAAGAAGCAATCAAAAAAGAACTTCGCTCTGTGACGGGCTTAGAGCAAAAGGAGGAAGACCCAATGGAGCATCAAGTAGCACAACTTGTTGAAGCCATCCAACAACTTCAATAGAGAATAACAGATCTAGAGCTATGAACAGTACCAAGTACTCCAGAGGACGTGCGAGACCAAAGAGATGTCATTGCATGAAGCATGGTTGATCAGATTAGAGCATTAGCTTTGGAATGTCAACATCTTAGCAGTAGAAGTTATGAGCGACTTACCGAAGACCCTGAATTGAAGACATTGGAGTCACAAATCCAGGAGGCAAAGAAGCAAGCAGCGACAATAGAGGTGCAACTGAAGCTCATGTTAGCAGTTGAAAGAATGAAACGATCCCAGGAACAACGCACTTCTCAACAGCAAGTCCAAACCATACAGAGAAAAGTCATGGAAGTGACTCAGAGGCTCCAACCAGTCCAAGACGAAGCATGCCAACTGTTTGAGGAGATTGAAGGTCGAGGAGAAGAGATGGAAAAAGTAGTCACTTTGGTCGAACAATGCTTAGAGGGACCTGTGAATGAGGCAGTTCTTCAAGAGTTTGTCAAGCAAGAGGCCTTGATGCAGCAACAGGTCGAAGCAACTTGAGCCAGGCTCGAGGCTTTTGAGGCAGAGCTACCCATATCAGAGTGACTCGAGACAAGTCACAGGTGAGTTTTGGGGGCTTGTTGGCCCTTGACCAAGTTTTGGAAATCCTTGGTCAGGTTTGACCTATTTTGGGACTCCGACGGGTTGTTAAAGACGGAGCGCAAGTCGAAGAAGAGATCACGGAATATCGGCCCCTTTTTAGGGATTTTTGGGTTTTGGGCTTATGTAACAGGTATGAGGATGTCGGCCCATGGGTTTACCCATGTTTAGGCCCAATTTTTAATGTATAAATAGATTTCTAGGCGATGTAAGAGTAGGATAATATAGACATCTATGTGATGATGTGCTAAGTGCAAGTGATAGTTGTAGATGCTTTGTGCATACTCTGTGATGCTTGCAAGGCTAAGTGCAAGTGACTGTAAGAGATTGTGTAAAGGTTTTGTGCTGTAACCTAGATCGGGGAAGGAGGATCCGGCGAGGTGCGTGCAGATCTCATGTCCTATGTGGAGTAGGACCTTATGGCTCTGTACATGTATATGATTGACATAAGATAGTAAAGAAGACGAAGAGTTGGTGGACGTAGCCCCAGGCTGGGGGTGAACCACGTATATCATGTGTTATGGTTGCTTTGTGCATCTTGATTATTGCTTTGTGCCTTTGATGTGATTATGCTTAGTATTGTTATATTTATCAATGTTAGAAGCATCTGATATAATAGCTTAGTGCTCGGTAATGCAAATAAATGCCAGATATGATCTGTTTATTTAGGCTAAGTGCTTGCATGTGTTGAATCTTGTTGAATACTGCGTTGCGATGTAATTAGGGTTTATCTATATTGTAGACAAAGGTTAAGTACTAATGAATGACATCAACTAAGTGCTTTGTTAGAGTATTGTAATCACAGATCTATGTCCCAACTAAGGTTGCAAACACTGGAGTCTTGCAACCACCCTTGCCTCTACCTCGAGTGAGACTTCATCTGCTTCACAGGTGTTGTCGAAAAGGCCGGTAGTTAAGGTTTTGTTGGTGCGCTATTGAAGCGTTGAACACTGGGTCTGCCCCTGTGCCAACATAATTATATGATTATATGATTATGACCTCTTAGGAACTCAGAATATATATATATATAAGCTTCTTCTTCTTTTTTTTAAATTACCATATAATACTTTTTAATATTTTTAATTTTAATTTTTTCTAAATATTTAATCTCAAACTTATGAACCTCCAAAATAAAATATTTCAATTTTATAAAGTTTTAATATATTTAATATATAATTGATAAGATTATCTATACAACCAAGTCAAATTAATATAACTATCTATAATAAGAATAATATAATATTATTAATATATATTAAAACTAGCATAATCAAATAATTGTGACTGATGAACTCCCATAGGCCTATTTAAATATTCACATCCACATTGAATAAATGAGTTTGTGCATATTTCCATTTTAAATATTTACATGGAACACTCAATGTTAGGGGTTTCATTATTTGGCTCAATGGGAATGGGATTGCAGAGGGTTCATATATCAAGAATATATATTTATATAGTTGAAAGTGAAGGACAAATATATTCATGAACATTGCAATGTGATATATTTTTGAAGGACAGATATATGGTTGGATGGAATCAATATTGTTGAAGGATGGATAAGTAGTTCAAACTCATCTCTTTTATCACAAGATGGGGTGTAATTATTATTATTCGATGTGGATGTGAATAGTTCGATTTTAGATGTACAGAGAGAGTGCTGGATATTTATTTGATGTGGATGTGAATAGCTTGATTTTAAATATGCATAGAGAGTGACATATATTTAAAATCTAATTATGCACAAAGAGTGACGGATAATTGAAATCAAACTAGTCACATGCAATTTAAAATCCCTCACATGCAATCTATCTTCGAACTACTCATGTGCCATTTAAAATCAAACTACTCACATTCTCTCATCTTTGTGCAATCAGTCTGAGAACTCACATGCAATTTAAAATCCAACCATTCTAAGATATAAAATAAAACTATTCATGCATGTGTCTTTATGACTTAACCTCATGGGATGATTTAACCTCAGTATGACACACAACACTATCTCTCCGAGCACTCACATGCAATTTAAAATCCAACCATTGGAGTTGCAAATTTAACTTCAGAGGATGATAATTCAATATTTAACCAATTCCTTTGGATGGATACCTACTCACATTTTATCATACTTTGTGGTTGTTAGTGCTCCTACCATCCAAGAATATGAATCTAGTCATTGATGGGAGGAAAAACTCTACAATAACAACTAAATTCATAAACCATAAAAATACATGATATTTAGTTAATTGAATTTTAAAATATTAAAAGAAATCAACCTGAACCTTGGAAACATTGAAAGACCAGAATAAATCAACCCTAACCTTGGCAATGTTGAGCAAGTTCTTTAAGGCATGAAAAAAATATTTTCAAATACCAATACAATACTCAACCAAGTATAATAAATTATAATATATAAGTTTTCATTTAAAATGGTGAAACCCGATTTAAAACATTTGGAATACCATTTAAAATATAATATCTCTTATGAATCCATGTTAAAATCCATCCAAAAATACTAATCTGGTCATTGGTGGCATTGGTGGCAGGAAAACTCTGCAATTGGTGAGAAAACTTTTCCAACCCCTTTTAGATCATTCTTCCATGTCTTCCAAAACTTCCCCTTTTGGACTAAATCAATTCTTCTAGAATTTTCCCCTTTTTGACTAAATCAAATATAATCCTTATTTCTCCTTCAATTATTAATTAAACATTAAAAATACATTTTTAATTCTTATGTGGCTAATTATTTAATCTCACTTTAAATACATAACCTCCCATAACTAAATGACATTAAATGACCCCCTTTGACTCCCTTTTTCTTCATTGACAAGCCACATAAGTCCTTTCTACTACAAAACGGGGAAACCCAAAAATGGGGACATGACAAATCCTCCCTTCCCAAAGATTGCTTATCCTCAATAAATGCCATCATGACCTGGTGCTCCATCGACTGGTCAACATTGAAACTAAAAATTATCAAAGGATCCCAAACCACCCTGTAAGAGGTGAAACATCCTTTTCTCAAGACATGTTCTGGTAATGTACTTGCATCTGAGGTCTCCTGAAATATACCCACAAGTAAGGCCACTTGGTGCTGCAACAACTCGATCAACCCACCAAGGAACTTCTCTTCAAGAGAACCAATCTCATGAAGGAAAAAACTAGCTCTTGCCTCCATGTGAGTTGCCACACTGTTGCCTACTGAAATCCTGGGGTCCCAATCTATCTTAAAAAAGAAATCACCACACCGATGCTACGCCACTTTGATCATAGTCGTCCAACCATCATGCCCATTGTGCATCCACAAACTGTAATACCTTAGAGGATCGCATCCACTATCAAGGATCAAACCCATCCAATGTATCCCAACTCTAAACATAAACTACATGGTCATAAACTGATAAGAACCCCACAAAACCTTGTCTCCAAGTATCAAAGGGAAAATTCCATCACCTCATGTCTACTTCAATCATCCAATTATCATCCAGAAAGTCTCCCAACATATCACCCACAAATTCCCTCTAGGTGAACATAAGAACCCCATAGATGGTAAATTCACTAGGATCCCACACTAGCCTGTAAGAAATAAAGCACCCTCTACTCATAACATCGGTCTGTAAGGAGCCAATACAAGAATCCGCCTGAATTCCCTTGATAAGAGAGGGAATTATAAGTTGCATAAACGCGATCAACTCCATAGAAGACCACTCCTCCAAGCAACCACTTCTAAGCCTTCCAAAAGAAAACTATGGAAAGTCAAAGTCAGTGTTCTCCTCTCTAATAATAGCTAAATTGTCAAGCACTATAATCCCAGGGTCCCAAACTAATCCTGGAAATGTACCACCATGTTGACGTTGCACCACTCTGATCATCATCATCGAACCAATGTGCCTAGTATGCATCCTCCTCTCTTGGAACCCTAAGTTGATATTCCTGAAGGGACTAAATCCACCATCTTGAATCCTCTCATGTGAAAGTGTCTCAATGAATTCTAAGCCTACAAGTCCATGTCTAGCCTCAAATCTATCCTTCCCTATAGAGTAAGTCTCTACCTACCCTATGTTGACATCCCAAAAATCAAGCAAACCAATCATTGTCACGATTTTGTCAACCATCATCTAAATCAATTCATCACTCAGATGAATTCCTGAATCCCACCACCGCTCCTAATACCTACTAACATTTGTTTCACCATACTAGTAACCATCGGAGTCAAAATGAGCCAAGTCCCTAGTATGCCCTCATCTCGTGGAATCCTAGTATTAGGAATCAACTATGTGTTTGTTGATCTGTTCAGATCTTTCCAAACTGCACCAGGAAATCTGTTATCTCGATCACCATCCATGTACCTAAGTAATTTGTGGATTCTAAACACCTCCCTGGAAAGTATCCATGTCACCTGCAGTGCCTCATACTCATGCAAGTACCCAAAATTCCTTATCAAAGGTGAATCACACATAGCCCGCATAATCTCCTCTCTAAGTGTGGAATCAGGGCCTATATGTGTGTGACCTTCGTAGCCATCCACCATTCTGTCAGCTGACATCTTTGAAAACTAATCCAATACAATATGGATCTCCTCCTGTGCTCCAATCACATAGCCCAAATGAAAGAAATCTGATATGGCTATAATCTTGTATGCCACCTCCGACTGACTTGGGTGAAGTCTCCATGTCTTGTTGAATATATTGTTGGCCTCAGAAGATGGCACTATATGCCACTGCCAGTGACTACAAAACTAGAAAGTGTCAAGTGCATCGGTCCACCCCAACGGTATGACCAAGGACTTAAGCTAACGTTTAAGAGCAACCATGTAGGTATCCTCCTCTATGTTCATGTTCTGGTGATGCCCCACTCGAGGATCGATCTCTAAGGGATATACCTCTCCATGAGGCTTGTCCATCCACTCATTGATCTTAAGTGAACAAAACTCAATGATATGTCTGAAGTCTTTGTCTGGAGATCTCCCTGGGAGAAATGTCCCAAAATCCCACTGTATACCATCATACAACAATGTATATTGTTGTATATCATTGCAACCCACTATATCATCATATTCCACTGTATCAATCCCTACCCTAATATCAAATGAACCGAGATCCCAGAGTGATGTATCGTTGTCACTATCGCCTGGTCCCTGAAGCATGGGCCCACTCACTACTTCCACAACTACAGTTGGAGTCTTTAATGGCCCCTCCACAAGAGGTAAATCATAACCTCTATGCTTCCCATCATGTATAGAGTCAACCATATCCGAGTCATGCCTCCCCTCCTATACCTATAAATCTAAATGAGGTTCCTCCTTTGCATGCTCTTCCACTTTTCCCTCAACCTGAAAGCTCATAGGTGCAATATGTGATTCTTCTTGATCCAAATCCTCATATGGAAAAAGAGAGATTGTGAACATGGTCTCATTTTCTTTAGGACTTCCATCTGGTAATTGATTTGTGCTTTCCTCATGCTCTTTTGTATGTTTATCTGAGGTTGTTGATTTACCACCCTCTAAACCAAACTCTTCATAGAGGCTCTTGGATACTTCCTTTGTAGATCTACCCAATATTTCCTTGTTTCGTGAATTAGAGTGTCTTAAATCTTTAAACTGTTGCAAGCTATGATTTATTCTTTATTTTTTCTGGAGAAGGTTCACCATTAACTCCTCCCCCATAGGCTTCACCTCCTCTATTGGTGAGGCAGGAAGGAAAGTAGGTAATTGTCTTCCATTTATGATTATATCCATTTATGTAACCCTCTCAACCTGATGTATGTACATGGAATAAAACTCTCCAAGATGAAATCTACCTATTATATAGAGTCATTTGATCACTTATGGTTCCATGTTCCTCTAGTTCTTCTGTAATAAATCGTGTGGCTTTTTCCAGAAAAAACCCTAAAAAACTGCCGAAATTAAAATGGTGATAACTTTAGTTCCAAGACTCCGTTTCGGCTAATTTCTTTTTTGAAATTGGGTGTTTTTCTGAGAGGAATTAAAATACTCAATTCGTTTTGGAAAATTTTACTCTAAAAGTATCAGATCTGAACCTGAAGTGTGTGGCCTCCTTTTTTTTTCCAAAAACATTTATGCAAAAAAAACCCAATTTTTTTTTTCTTCTCTTGCAAGGAAAGTGCTTTGATGCAATCACAGACTGGGAATATCACCAGCTCTAATACAACTGTAATATCTCCAATATCTAGGAAGATATTTTTTTGATTCCTATGCAATTATGTTATTTTTCCACAAATATTTTGCATTCATTCTACTAAAGACATTCCTTCAAACATATTGCAATCATCCTAGATACACTTATAATAGAAGAGAATCATGGAATAGTTTATTATGAATGGAAACATAATACAAAAATCCAATGGTTGTTATAGCATCTGCAATACATCAATGGAAAACAAACAATACAAACCAAAAATCTGGAATCATTTCATGGTCCCCTCAACATATGATATCCAATACTCCAAGTGCCACAACCTCTCCAAGAAGATCGTTGCAATCCAAAACTGAAAACAAACCCAAGATAAAACTCCAATGAAGATCTTGGATGGATCCTCCTCCTTGTCTAGCTAGGGTGGATATTGCACCACCGAAATCAAACCAATAGTGGAAGGGTTTTTCCCAAAACCCAAATGAAAACCCTGGCTACAAGAGCACTCCAATAAAATATAAAATCATAATCATAATGATAAGTGAGGGGTTACCCTTCTTTTATACTTATCCAACCCCTTCTAGATCATTCCTCCATGCCTTCTAAAACTTCCCTTTTAGACTAAATCAACTCTTCTAGACTTTTCCCCTTTTTGACTAAATCAAATATAATCTTTATTTCTCATTCAATTTTAATTGAGCATCTAAAAATTGTAACTTCTTTTAATAAATATACATTTCTTTTCTTATTTTCTAAAAATAAAAATCATATATATTCCAATAATGTTTAAACTTAATCGCATTCATTAGTACCATTCCCCTTTCAATGTATCGTCTTATTATAAATAAATAAAAAAATCCAATACATAACATTTCTCTTTAGATTGAATCTTATTTTATCCCCATCTTTTAGTTTTTTACACAAGTTGAATCTTGATATATTTTTCTATGAAAATCTTTCTCCTTTATTTTATTTTAATTTAAAATACAACACCACAATCTCAGGCCATGTCAACACAACACCACATGTCACGCCGCGTTTTATTGTCCGTGTCAGCTTTTGCATTTATGTTTTTGAAAAATAAAAATGCACTAAAGGGTAATATAAAATATTGATTAAACAAATCTAATTTTATATGAAAATAAGCTTGTGACGGAACATTAGCACTAGGTACGATGAACTATAGAGATAAAATTAAACTCAATGTAGAATTCAAAAATGGGAAAAATGCAAAGGTTTTAAATAACCAATTTTGGGGAGGATCACATTCCTAATAATTTCGGACATTTCCTTAAGACACGAAACCCTCTTGACAAAAAGTTTGAAAATTGAAAATTAAAGAGGACGATTAAATATCATCCCTTTTACATCACAGTTATTGGAGAAATATAAATCGACGAATCAGCCAAACGCCAAACCGCTAAAAGACACGGCATACCAGCCTGGATAAAGTTCCCTAACACAGCGGCGTTTTATAAAAGTCCGCAGATCCAATCCCCGCTTCAACCACGCAACTCAATCAACAGAAATTCACGCGCAGTACACTCCCTCAACTGCCTCTGTAACTCTCGTTTATATCTGATTGTCGTTGGACTTTACTCTGCATTTCCCTTATCCCTATCTGGAAACATAACCTTAATGAAAAAATACACCGCCATTATCATCATCTGCCTGAGATTCGAACAGGCAACCACGCTCACAGGGCGTAGTGCGTTTTCTTAGGTGGGCGGAAGGATGTATGGATATTTATTAGTCCAATCCAATCCAGGCCGCTAGCTGAGAAGGGTTCACAATGCCGGCGAGGTGGACGTCGCCGGCTCGGAGAGATTCCGTGAGCGTATGATACAGCGTCTCTTTCTCTCTTCTGTTTTCATCTTCATCCTGATCAAGAGAGACGGATTTAGGCATCGATTTATGGTTAATTCCATGCCGACTGGGGTTCGAATCCTGCGGCGGCCACGGTCTTCCCAGCAGTGTCCCGCGAGTAAGATACTCGTTGGACATAAAGCAAGCCAGCCGCCAATTCACTAACTTCTTTTCGTTCACCGACTGCCGACCCTGTAATTTGGGGTCTCTGACGGAGGTTTTGTATAGCTTTTCATCTGTCTGGGGATCGAATCCCGGCCGGGGTGATTGGGCTCTGGATCCTCCTCTTCCTGCACGATGGGGTTGTGGTTGTTTGAGGAGAGAGGAGGATGTGGAGTTTGAGTTTTTTCCGCTACTGTCGTTGTGGTTGTTGTCCGTTGTTTCATTTTCCCTCTTCATCCTCGTTCTTCTGCCATAGTCCACAGGCTTTCTCCTTCTGAACTCCAATTCGTATTGCTTCTGCTGCCGCTTGTATTTTTCCATAGATGCGTTCAGATGGAGATCTTTGAATCGAGATTGGGGTTGCGGAGTAGGGGCGGAATTCGAACACGCGATGTGACGATGTGGAAAGCAAATGACGGATAGATCCGGTTCCATGAATGTCAGGCAAAGGGCACGAATGAGAAGAACTGGGTGCTTGAGAGGCCAAAGGATGAGGATGTGCATACGAAAAACAGGATTCCCACCGCCATTTTCCCTTCTTTCTTGATGGAATGGAGGAGTGCAAATACAGCAAAGCAATCACCAGCTCTTCTGTCTTTTCTGGGTCCAGCACAACAGAGCTGAGCTGTAGCCCGATTTCCGAAGGAAAACTTCTGTCAGATGACACCAAACTCTTACAACTACTTTGCTTCTTCCTTTGAGATAAGAACTTCACAACGCGGTTCCTTGGTCGGGTGTATGAGTAGTTTAAAAGAAAATTTCACCCGACGATCTAGATGTCGACATAGTTAAAAATCAAAAAGGAGAAAACAATTCACACGACGATTGAGTATTCGCTATAAATATTTAGCGTAGGAAGTTTAGAATCTTTTCCCTTGGTTAATCGTATATGTGGGTGTGGCTTTTATTTTAAAAATGAATCTTAATTAAAAAATAAATAATTTGTATATTTATTATTATATCATTTTATTTTTTTTCTTAAATTTAAATAATTAAGATCAATCATAAAATTAATATTTGTATTGCTATTATTCATAACTA
This sequence comes from Picea sitchensis, assembly GCA_010110895.2. Lineage (NCBI taxonomy): Eukaryota > Viridiplantae > Streptophyta > Pinopsida > Pinales > Pinaceae > Picea > Picea sitchensis. The sequence continues at coordinate 23,790 of SNQJ01S0048962.1, read as the reverse complement.
AATAAAAAAATAATTTATATTCATTTATTGCTATATTTTTACTATTCTAGATCCATTTAATTTCGGATCTAACAAGAGTAGAGGGGATCAAATCTCTTGAAATGCAAACTTTTAACCTTTCTTCAAGTTTTGCAATCTATATTTTATCCCTCCATGTGCTTGACTTGTGTTGTAGAGTGCTTCTATATGCAATAATGGAGCCTACACACACACATATGGGTGAGTGCACAAAGTTGGTGGTGGAAAAAGTGGCAAGGGAGTCAGTAGGAACTCGCACTGTAGGAACGTGTGTACATTGTCATGAACGTGCACTTGTTCCTAACCCTATAGGTTTGGAAGTACCCAAGCCTCCACTCAGCTTGCCACGTTGGTTTAGTGGAAAAACGTGTGTGCGTTCATCTCCTAAACCTTTTTTAAAGAGCCACGAGCTTGATTTGTGCTCTCATGTTTTTACTCTCATTGAGAAAATAGAGAGGAGCTAAAGAGGAGCAACAAAGTGAGGATCTTGCCACCGTGTAGTCTAGCAAGGTATGTTTAATTTCTTCTATCTTGCTCTCAATTTAGTCATTTCCAATTTAGTCTTTTGTTCCCAAGAATCTAAATTAAAGAATATATAATAAAATGGAACCAAGAGACAATGTATGTAAGACTAATTTCTTGAATTAGTTTTTGACCCATATGAACAGACGGAACGTGTTGGCAGCCGGATGTGTTGGCAGCCGTTACAGTTCTACGAAACTCTTGGTAACAGTTTCTGAAACGGTGTTGAATCTCCTACTCTGATGGACAGGTGGAGAATAACGGTCTTGGGGAAACCGGTCCTCTCTCTGCCCATAAAAGAACCTTCAGAATACCCATCCCATTGATCTGAAAGTGTGTACGGCAGCAGGGTAAGAGAGGGAAACTCGATTTCNCGGAGTAGGGGCGGAATTCGAACACGCGATGTGACGATGTGGAAAGCAAATGACGGATAGATCCGGTTCCATGAATGTCAGGCAAAGGGCACGAATGAGAAGAACTGGGTGCTTGAGAGGCCAAAGGATGAGGATGTGCATACAAAAAACAGGATTCCCACCGCCATTTTCCCTTCTTTCTTGATGGAATGGAGGAGTGCAAATACAGCAAAGCAATCACCAGCTCTTCTGTCTTTTCTGGGTCCAGCACAACAGAGCTGAGCTGTAGCCCGATCTCCAAAGGAAAACTTTTGTCAGGATGACACCAAACTCTCACAACTACTTTGCTTCTTCCTTTGAGATAAGAACTTCACAACGCGGTTCCTTGGTCGCGTGTATGAGTAGTTTAAAAGAAAATTTCACCCGACGATCTAGATGTCGACATAGTTAAAAATCAAAAAGGAGAAAACAATTCACAGGACGATTGAGTATTCGCTATAAATATTTAGCGTAGGAAGTTTACAATCTTTTCCCTTGGTTAATCATATATGTGGGTGTGGCTTTTATTTTTAAAATGAATCTTAATTAAAAAATAAATAATTTGTATATTTATTATTATATCATTTTTTTATTTTTTATTTTCTTAAATTTAAATAATTAAAATCAATCATAAAATTAATATTTGTATTGCTATTATTCATAATTAAATATAAAAAATAATTTATCTTAATCTATTGTTATATTTTTACTATCATAGATCCATTTAATTTCGGATCTAACAAGAGTAGAGGAGATCAAATCTCTTGAAATGCAAACCTTTAACCTTTCCTCAAGTTTTGCACTTCAAAAAGCACTTCAAAAAATGTTTACACAGCTTGACTTGTGTTGTAAAGTGCTTCTATATGTAATAATGGAGCCTACACACACATATGGGTGAGTGCACAAAGTTGGTGGGGAAAAAAGTGGCAAGGGAGTCAGTAGGAACTCGCACTGTAGGAACGTGTGTACATTGTCATGAACGTGCACGTGTTCCTAACCCTATAGTGGAACCAGGAGACAATGTAAACCACTCATAAGAAAACCAAGGAGAGAAAAACCCCAACCCACCACAACCACCCAATAGTGGAACCAGGAGACAATGTAAACCACTCATAAGAAAACCAAGGAGAGAAAAACCCCAACCCACCACAACCACCCAATGTAAACAATCAAATTGATGAGGGGTTGGTCATATTAAGAACCCTTGAGGAATAATTAAGGGATACTAGAGAGCCTGGCCACTTCTTTGGATAGCATTGTGAATTCCATTACAAGTGACCAAGGGAAATTGACCTCTATTTTTTATTATAGGGCAATAATGTATGAGTACTATACCACTGATTTGGAAACAAACCAAGTCAAAGACTTGGGCATTTCAAAACAACAAATATTGATTTTTTTAGGGATCCTAGAAATGGAAAAGAACTACCATTGACTAAGAAACGCCTCTCCATTGACTGGTGCATCCATCCCCAGATTAGTCAAAACTGGATGGATAGGTGGTATATGGTTTTTGATAAACCTCCCTGCAATAACAATGAGGTACCCTTCTATTTTTTGGGAAAATTATGGGCTGAGTTTATTTTGGTTAAGCATGTCAACTACTTTGACATGGGTGACTTCTAGGGGGTGGGTCGAAGGTCTGCACATGATCGAGAGCATGTCAAGCGTGATTCCATGTTAGGTTCTCGTCCCCCAGGAAAAGGCTTGATCCCCATACCCAACATCTTCCAGTTGCAGAGAGCTTGCAACATGTACAACTAGCCATTTATCATTGACTTGTATCCTAATGCAACACAGTAGCTTTGTTACACTATCTCGACAGGAGGTGCCTTCCAATGACATTGATAGAGGGGTTGGAGGTCCAATAGATTATAGTGAGGAGAGGGCACATGGACATAACAGACGTACATGTGAACCTCACAGATGCTCGAGATGTGGGAAGACATGCTATGGGCCTATAGATCGCATTGGACAACACAACTTCATGGAGGAGGTTAGTATCTTAACCATTTATATGTTCTTCATCGTTATATATTTATTTTGTATTATGTGTATTTATATAGATTTTTTATTGTATGTTGTTTTGTAGTTGTTACGTCCGAGCAATAGACCCTCTACACCAATCGATACATCAGTGTCTAGCCCCACCACTCATCTAGAAGTAGAGGCAACCTACTCATTGGGCACACCCCACACACAGGTATGTGTCACATTTGATAAATTCACCATCATGATTTCTTTATTTTATGGCATACTAAAAATTTTAAAGTTCTTCTGTTTCTACAGGATTTGGGACTAAGCGATGCTGGGGAATGTCCATCTGGGATGGGCAAGTCACCTACATCCCAGGTACCATGTGTATAGTTAAATATCATATAATTCTCAAATTTTTTGTGTTTATGTTTTTTAATTTTAATATTTGGTACTAATAGTTTAATATTATTAATATGTATGCACGTTGTGGAAATATTTGTTAGATATAGTACTACTACACTCCCTGGGCACCAGGCCCTTGCTTATGGATTACCTTTATCAAGGCCTAAGGAGCTGCAATCACTTCTACAACTTGTAGGGGTATATTGCATCCCGCCTGTTAAGAAGTCACCTTCAGATTGCATAGAAGGTAATCCCAATACCCATCAGTTTGTGTAAGTGTAATTGAGTTTTAAGAGGTCAAATGGAGACGACTCAATGAAAATAACGTTCTAACTCAGAAATCTGGACTAGCATGCATAAACAATTGAGGTCTGGAATCAACTTCAGTCAGTAATAGAGGGAAGACTTTGGTGAGGAGAGTGTAGAGGTCTATCATGGACATTAGGTATTCCAGCAGCCTGAGGAGGAAAAACTTAAACACAAGATCCTCTTGGATTCAAATTTCAAGGAAACTGAAAGAAATCCTAACAACATTATAATCAAACATTCATCATAATACAGTCACAACAATCCATGTGAATCAGTCATTCATGAACTCTCTCAATATCAGAGGCAAATAAGATGGAATAAGAAAGTTGACTTAGATTAACCAAGATGACTCAAAAACAAATACATAACCAAAGAACCAGTGTTCTTCATAAAAATATTACAATAGCAGGGAGCCTAGCTCAACCATTCGACCATAACAAAATATCAAAACTGAGTATATATACTCAAAACTGTTGCAACTACCAGGAGTGTGATCAGACCACTGCATTAGCACTTTCAGTCGACGCCTGTTTTGTCAGATTTTGCAGGCCTCCTCATGTCAGATGTGAGCCAGACACAACTATGTGCTTTATAGGAAAAATTGTCCATAAGGAAGCTTCAAATTGATAGACTACTTTTATGGCTGCTCTCTGCATGTTTTCCATTTATGGGGTGAGATGAGGTCTCAACTGTCACCCCCATCTTCAATAACTACCTTCATCGGGATTAGGATGGGGCCTGACACCCATGAATGTTTCAGGTGGTGCCCACAACTTCTTCGAGTCAATTACGACACCTCGAGGCCAAGCAAATCTTCTTATGTGACCAATACAGACGCTTTCAACCTTTGGCGCAACTCCTCTCCCTCGCTCCATCTTCAATGTGACCTAGGACCATGATTCTACGCAATTGCACGATTTTGGGCACAACCAAGGGTGGTTTGAAAGCAAACCGATTTTTTCCCAGTAATTCACCATGAACCACCACGCGTACCTTTCCAAAAACCACAGTTCCAATTGCGGCTTGCCCTTGAAATTTTAAAATGCACGCACCTTCTGACCCTGCAATGGAGTGTGACCATTGATCTTGTGATCTAAGATGAGGCTTCCTGATCAACGACCTAGATCTGGAGCTTTAGATCGACGGATCGAATCTTCCCTCTTCAAAACGACGACCGAGATCCACTTCAGGTCTCCGGGACTTTGGGACTTTGGCCACTTTGACACTTCGACACTTTTGAATGTGAAATATGAGGAATTTCCAGGAGGAAAATTCCTGAAGTGAGAGATGGTTTGTCATGTGTCCCTGCTGATGGATGGTCCAGATTAACTTCAGGACTTCGGGCTTTGGCCCTTCAGAAGTTTTACACACTTCCCATTTCAAACCTCCCGAAGGTTATTTCCCCGAACACTTGGATCAGAGGCCACGTGTTCCCTTCAAGATCAACAACTCATGCTCACTTCAAGGCTTTGTGCTATGGCGCTATACTTTGCACGATTTTGGACTCCTGAATTCCCGTGAGCCGTTGATCTGAACTGGCTGATTGGATCTCCGTCATTGAAAGATAAACTTGCCTACCGCTTGTGCTTCAAGCCCGAAATGGACTATTAGGAAAGTTTTTCTTTATTTCCGTGGCTGCGACCAGCGTGATCGATGATTTGGACAATTGGCTATGGATTGGGAAACAGGGAGACCAGGGAACTTTAAACATAGAGGGGGGCACACGAAAAATGATTTTACAAGATGAAGGGGAAAAATCTTAAGACTTGGTCTATGAAAAGGAGAGACACAGGGAAAAATTACATTCTTAGGTAGAAACCACACACCCACAAGGCTCTGACAATTTCATGTGATAACATGTGGCTCCACAGGGGATGGCATGCTCCCTGCGAGCTGCCAAGAACAAATAGTTTTAGTGCCCTAGCTGTTGGGTTATGGAGTCGAGCTCAAAACATTCCGTTGAGGACTACAGGGCGCCAAGCACACTATCCTAAAAACGAAAAAAAACACACATGGGCTCCAAAGGAGCTTATTTATGTACATCCTTAGACTAACTGAATTTTTACACAGTGCTAGGTGAAAGCGAATTTCCACCAGAGCCAGTCAAGCAGCTTCCTAACTAGAAATTCACTGACTCTGTCAGTGATCGATAACAGATGATGAAACCGTGAAATCAAAATGATTACATCTTTCATCCCTCCTCCTAGTGTTGAAGTCAAGATAAAGCTAGGAGGCTTCAATAAATGAAGGAAATGAAACTCCATGTACTCCCTTACGGGTTCGTGGAATAACTAAGGAAACCCAGAAAAATGTTAACAAAAATCCTACTTTGCTTCACAGCTGCTCACATATGGTTGGATGTCTCTGGTAAGAACAAGTGAGTGAAGGGTTGATGTAGGCTTTTGATCCACTTCTTCTTTGTCTGCTCTGATAACATCTGCTAGTTGATGGCAAGAAATATCCTCGTGTATATAAATGGATGGATCCTCCTCTTTATCATGTTGCTTAGTGTCTTCATAGTGATCAAATGTAGGATAATCTTGTTGCTCATCATCACTAGAATATTCATAAAAAAATGGGCTTCCCTTCATATCTATGATCAACCTCTAAAACAGTAATTCCATCAAGAATATAATTGTTAAGAATATTCACTTCAGGGACAACAGTAACTGCTACCTATGGCTATTCATACACATGATTTTTCTCTTCAATCCTAGGTGAAAATATATCATGGGAAACCTCTTGAAGGAAAACAGAAGAATCCTTCTCCACAACCATCTCTTCTTCTAAATCTGAGACAACAGGTGTATAAGGGGAAGAACATGATACATCCATTACTATGTAATCATCAGCGCTATTATCAATCATACCTAGAAGGCCTTCTTCATCATAAGCAGGGTTGGTCAAAACATTTGTCTCATGAACAAAAATATCCTGTGTGCTTCCTCTTTCACTCAGACCTTCACCAAACTCATCACACGAGGAAGACTCTATCATTTGTTCGATGTGGGATGAAAAATTCTTCCAGCAGACATCCAATATAATATGAGACATGTAAATCTCTTTGTAATATAAATTAAAAGCATCATGAAAATCCTTCAAAGAATGGATACTAGTAGCAGGGAGATATTGGCACCATTCACGAACATCTTCCTCCAAAGAAAATATGAACATCTTGATCAAGAAATCCTCGTGAACAAAATTGTGCTCAAGCATGCATATATGAAAATTAAACAAGTGTTCACCAGGATGATCATGCTTTCTTCCTCTGAATCTCGAAACATAATAATCCAATTCATTTATAGCAAGGACAACATTTGGAAAACTAGGAACATAGGAGAAATTAAAAGGAGAAAACCTCTGAGCCAAGATTTTTTCCATTTCAGACCAATGGAGTCACTGATCAATTCTTTAAACATGATGTCGCCAGGTGAATGATATGCAGCCTGAATGCATCTGGTCTTTGTTCACCATCAAATACCAGATCTAATCGTGGTCGTTCTCCCATGGAAATTTCCAAGATGAGAAAGAAGCTGCTAAAAGCCTTATTGAGAAACCTTCTCTAGGTCAGCTTCAGGTGTGCTAGAGGTAGCCACAACTGAAATAGTGGAGTGGAAACAGTGGAGTCACCAGGTGTAAGATGCAATCTTCAATGGTTCTGATATATGATGTACCCTCAGAATCAAAAGCTCTTTTTCGTTCTATCCCAGGGAAATGTCTTGAATTCATTCCCCGACAACAACGCTAGAAATGTTAGCACTAGAAGTCACCTTCAGATTGCATAGAAGGTAATCCCAGTACCCATCAGTTTGTGTAAGTGTAATTGATTTTTAAGAGGTCAAATGGAGAAGACTCAATGAAAATAACGTTCTAACACATAAATCTAGACTAGCATGCATAAGCAATTGAGGTCTAGAATCAACTTCAGTCGGTAAGTTGGAGTAAGGATGAATAGAGGGAATACTTTGGTGATGAGAGTGTAGAGGTTTGTCATGGACATCAAGTCTTCCAGCAGCCCATGGAGGAAAATATTAAACACAAGATCCTCTTGAATTCAAATTTCAAGGAAACTGAAAGAAATCATAACAACATTATAATCAAACATTCATCATAATACAGTCACAAAAATCCATGTGAATCAGTCATTCATGAACTCTCTCAATATCAGAGGCAAATAATATGGAGTAAGAAAGATGACTTAGATTAACCAAGATGTCTCAAAAACAAATACATAACCAGAGAACCAGTGTTCTTCATAAAAATATTACAATAGCAGGGAGCCTAGCTCAACCATTCGACCATAATAAAATATCAAAACTGAGTATATATACTCAAAACTATTGCAACTACCAGGAGAGTGATTATACCATTGCATTAATGCTTTTAGTTGGCGCCTTCTCTATCAGATTGTGCAAGCCTCCTCATGTCAGATGCGAGCCAGGTGCAATTATGTGATTTACAGGAAAAATTGTCCATAAGGAACTTCAGATTGACAGTCTTCCTTTATGGCCACTCTCTGCATGTTTTCCATTTATGGGGGGAGACGAGGTCTCAACTTCCGCCCCCATATTCAATAACTACCTTCATCGGAATCAGGATGGGGCATGACACCCATGAATGTTTTAGGCGGTGCCCATGACTTCTTAGAGTCGATCCCGACGCCTCGAGGCCAAGCAGATCTTATTTTGTGACCAATATGGACGCTTCCGGCCTTTGGCGCAACTCCTCTCCCTCGCTCCATATTCAGTATGACCTAGGGCCATGACCCTACACAATTGCACGATTTCGGGCGTGGCCAAGGGTGGTTTGAAAGAAAACTACTTTTGTCCCCGCAATTCACCATGAACCTCCATGCGTCCCTTTCCAAAAACCACGGTTCTGATTGTGGCTCGCCCTTGAAATTTTAAAACGTGCACACCTTCCGACCCCGCAATGGAGAGTGATCGTTGATCTTATGATCTGAGATGAGGATTCTTGATCAACAACCCAACTCTGGCGCTTTATATCAACGAATCTGATCTTCCCTCTTCAAAATGACGACCGAGATCCACTTCAGGTCTCTGGGAGTTCGGGACTTCAGCCACTTTGGCACTTCGACACTTTTGAATGTGAAATATGAGCAATTTCCCAGAGGAAAATTCCCGAAGTGAGAGATGGGTTGATGCGTGTCCCTGCTAACGGATGGTCCAGATTAACTTCAGGACTTTGGGATTTGACCCTTAAGAAGTTTTACACACGTCCCATTTCAAACCTCTCAAAGCTTATTTCCCCGAACACTTGGATCGAACGCCACGTGTTCCCTTCAAGATCAACGAATCATGCTTACTTCAGGGCTTTGTACTCAGGCGCTATACTTTGTGCAATTTTGGACTCTCGAATTCTGGTAAGCCACTGATCTGAACTGGTTGATTGGATCTCTGTCGTTGAAAGATAAATTTGCCTACCGCTTGTGCTTCAAGCTCGAAATGGACTGTTAGGAAAGATGTGCTTTGTGTCCATGGTTGTGTCTAGCGTGATCGAGGACTTGGACAACTGGTTGTGGGATGGGAAAACATGAAGACCGGGGCACTTTAAACACAGAGGGGGGGCACACGAAAACCGATTTTACAAGCCGAAGGGGAAAAATCTTATGACTTGGTCTACGAAAAGGAGAGAAATAGGGAAAAATTACAGTCTTAGGTAGAAACCACACACCCACAGGTCTCTGACAAGTTCATGTGATAACACCACCCCCAACATTTGTCTTATTCCACACATCCTCATTGGATCCACACGCAGGCCACCCATCTGCGCCACCTCTTCCATCGCATCCATCTACAGTGGATGTACCTGTATTCCACCCACCCTCACCAAGGCATCTATCGGCCCCATCCACTAAGGTTGCCACATAAGAGGTTACCTCAGAGCAGTTTGTAAAACATAGTTCTCCATTTTCCAATGGATCTCCATTGAGGCCCAAGATATTCATAGTGAGATAATGTGTTGATGGTAATTTTTTATGTATCATGAATTTTATTTTACACATATTTGTTTAATTTTCTTCACTTGATACTTGTAACTGATGCAGGGTGGCATCGCAAAGAGATTGGCGTCACGGAGGAGGGTAACACCCTCATGGTTGACAGTAGCATACGCAGTGAGTTGTCTTAGGTTAAATTACAAAGCATCATTTTGTATGCCTATTAATCCATTGAGGAAAAAAACTTATAACAATGTTTTATCTTTGTGTAGTCTCTAGAGTGTCAAACCACGCCTAGGCCTAGAACCACTCGAGGTGCTTCCTCAAGCAAGAGAAAAAAGATAGATTTTTGAGATGCTCCTGAGGGTGGCAATGGTCAATGATTGACCAACTACTATCATTTTGTATCTAGGCCACCATATGGATGATTTTTATGTTATGGCACTTGTTGTTGCTTTGTATATTGGACATGAGGTGCCATTTTGTAAAAAATGTACAATTTAGACGATGTTGAATATATATATATATATATATATTTCATGGCACGTTTTTAATGAATCTCATTGTTTCTGCATTTTATGTTGATGAATATATGAATTTCAAGGTCTTTGAATTTCAAAGTGTATGAATTTTATGTGTATTAATCCCTTTATTTTTTTCTGAAGTGATTATAAATACTTGTGTTATGCATTAATGAATATATTATGGTGGAAAAGATTGCTAAGTGATAAATCCATAAGAAATTAATGGTTTTCAAGTAGCATTGTTTGTTAATCAACCATGTATCTCTACATCATCGATAGATCATTCCTTTTGAATTGTTTGCATGAATGTTGTGGATATCCATATTCTAACTCACGACCAACAATACAAACTACCTCTTGAATTATCTCCATCTAAATCCAATGACAATCCACCCTCAAATAGTGGTCACTTGAAAATATTGTGACCTAAAAAATGACATATTACAATAATTTATTATAGAAATAAATTTCTCTCATTTATCTTCTACATAATTGTAAATCACTTAACAATCTCAGCTCAATGTTATGTTAAATTAACCTTCATAACTAGTACTAGAATTACTCAATTAGAAAGATGACATAAGGTAAAATTCAATTATGCAAGTACAGAACATTTGGACAACCCAAACATTTCATATATTTTTAGAATATGAAGTACATCCACCTACCAATAACTTATCTTGGGTTGTTACAAGTTGGGCTCTTCAAACCCTAGCCTTCCCTTGACATTCCTTTGAGAAGCCTAGTTGTTAGTTTCTTAGTTGAGTCAATCCATAATTTGACCATTTTCTAGTGCGCACACATTATTCCCCTCTTTCTATGCATGACATATATAAAATCATTTGATTTATGTGTAACCCTTCATAAATTCCAAAAAGACTAGTTAATGAATCATTAATGCACTCATGTGTTTGTTTAGGTTGTGTAGTAGTTATATGTAAAAAAAATTAAACCCATCAATTATTAATAAAATTTATTCAGTCTTCCATGATGTCCACTAAACTTATTGTTTTGATCAATACAATGGGAGAGTTCACATGGAAACTAGATCTTAGAATGGGTATCATTTTCCACCTACAAATAAAGGTTTTGAGGTTACATTTCATGACACACCATAGAAAGTAATTCCTTACTACAAAAATTCCTCTAGGGAGACTTGAAACCATTGATCTTTTCCCTTCACGATCTATGATATTTTATTGCACATTCCTACCCAATGTTTGGGTTAGAGCACACAAGGAGACAAAGGAACCTCCCAAACCCAATCCCACAAACCTGTTCATCATGAAATTGCCATGCCATTGTCATGACTTACCAAGCCATGCCATTGCCATACCATATCCATGCCATTCCATTTCCACGCCATTTCCATGCATTTACATGCCATTTCCATGCCTTTCCAACCCATGTCATGACATACCATTGCCATACATTTTCATTCCATGCCATTGCGTCCCATTGACATGCCTTTCCATTTCCATGCTTTGTCATGCCATGTCATTTTCATGCCTCTTTCATTCCTTGTCATGCCAATGATATGCCTTTCCAAGCCATCCCATGCCATTGTCATGCCTTGCCATGCCATTTCCATGCCTTGCCAAGCCATTTCATGCCATTCCATTGTCATGTAGCTTTCCATGTCTTGTCATGTAGCTTCCCACTTTAACATATACAACAATAAATATAAATTTCCATAACACTATGCAAGGAAAAAGTTAAACAAAAATGTGGATTGCAATGAAACAATAATAACAAAAAAAGAAACCTTTCTCAGCCCAATAAATTAAAAATATTTTTTCTAGGGACATATGACTTAAATTTATATCACAAAGTTTCTTTCCATCCAATGAAGTGTTTATGACATTTTAAGTGTAGGTGAAAAAGTTTGCATGCCTTGCCAAGCCATTCCATTCCTTGTCTTGCCTTGAGTTGCCATGCCATGTCGTGCCTTTCCTTTCCAAGCCATGCCATCCCATGACATTGCATAGATTTCCTTGCCATTCCACGCCTTTCCTTGCCATGCCTTGCAATGTCTTTCCTTGCCATGCCATGCCATGGCATGCCTTGCCTTGACATGACATGACATGCCATGCCATTGCAATGCCATTTCCATGCCTTTCCATGTCATTCCATTGTCATTCCTTTCCAAGCCATGTCATTATATTTTCATGCCTTTCCATGCCATGCCATTGCCACGCCATTGCCATGCATTTTCTTTCCATGCCATACCATTTCCATGCATTTTCATTCCATGCCATTTCCATGCCTCACCAATCCATGCCATGCCATGAAATTCCATTTCCATGCCTCACCAAGCCATGCCATGCCATGCCATTTCCATGGGATGACATGCCATTCCATTTCCATGTCATTGTCATGCCTCACAGATCCATGCCTTGCCATGCCATTTCCATGCATTTCCATGCCTTTCCATGCCTTTCCATGCCATTCCATCTCCATGCCATTGTCATGCCTTTCCATGACATGTCATTGACATGGCTTTCCAAGCCATGCCATGCCATTTCCATGCCTTTCTAATCCATGCCATGCCTTTCCAAGCCATGCCATGCCATTTCCATTCCTTTCCTTGTAATTCCATGCCTTGCCTTGCTATGACGTGGCTTTCCATGCCATGCTATGGCATGGCATGCATTTACTTTGCATGATATTCCATGCCATGACATTGCCACACCATGGTCATGCCTTGTCATTCCATTCCATTTCCATGCCTTTCCAAGCCATTCCATGTCATGTCATTCCATGCCATTTCCTTTCCTTTACATGCCATGTCTTGCCTTCCCATGTCATGCCTTTCCTTTCCATTGCATGCCTTGTCTTTCCATTCCATGCCTTCCCATGCCATGCCATGTCATTCCTTTCCTTGCCATGACATTCCATGCCATGCCATTTCCATGCCATGCCATTTCCTTTCCTTTCCAAGCCATGCCATGCCACGCCATTTCCATGTCTTGTCATTCCATTTCCATGCCTTCTCATGCCATTGCCATGCCTTATCATGCCATGCCATTGCATACCACTGTCATGCCATTCCAGTTCCATGCCTCTCCAATCCAATAAATTATATTAACTAATTTACAACAAGACAACTATAACAACCCTTAAAACAAGTAATCATTAAATGAAAGAGGGATGAAAATGAAAGCCTAAACTAGGGTTTATATAAAAAAATGCTTGTTGAAATGAATGACACATAAAAACCATAGAATATTCAAGACATCAAGCCCTAAAGGGATGCAAAATATGTCAGAAATATAATAAAAGGTGTCAAGGTTTATTCTAAGGGTGAAATATGACAACTAAACCCTAGATGTCAAACCAACTAGGATGGAAATCGAGGGTAAGTCCTAATATAACCATGAAATTGACGGTTTCAAGACAAGGTTAATTCAAGAAGAATACAAGATAGCATGCAATATCACCACTTTGATAAGAAATTTATTTAATACATTCAAGAAATAACCATCCATAAAACTTGAAATAATGACCTAGACCTAGACCTAGACCTTTCCTTGCCTTTCCTTGCCATGCCATGCCATGCCTTTCCTTTCCATGTCATGCCTTGCCTTTCCTTCACTTTTTATTCCATGCCATGTCATGCCTTGTATTGCATTGCCTTTCCATGACATTTCCTTTCCTTTCCTTTCCATGCCATGCGTTGCCTTACCATGCCATGCCTTTCCTTTCCACGCCTTTCCATTGACATGCCAAGACAATAAATGATGTTAACTAATTTCAAACAAGTCAATGGGAAGTCCCAATCATCACAAATCAATAAGGAAACTATAATTGTTATAAAACTTGTGATTAATATGTTTAACTTCAGCAATACGACATGACAATTAATATAACAACCCTTAAAACGAGTAATCATGCAATGAAAGGGGGAGGAAAATGCAAGCCTAAACTAGGGTTTAGATTAAAAAAAAACGCTTGTTGAAATGGAAGATGGCACATAACAACCCTAGAATATTCAATACATCAAGCCCTAAAGGGATGAAAATTATGACACAAATGTAATAAAAGGTGTCAAGGTGTATTCTAAGGGTGAAACATGACAATTAAACCCTAGATGTCAAGCTTACAAGGCTGGAAACATTACTCATGATAAAACTCAAACCAAGACTCGAATGGATGAAACGTTGGTTGCATTGGATCTGAGGCACCATGTTTCATCTAGTGGGGCCCATTTGTTTTCATTTCATTGACTAGAAAACCGTTTGTTGGAGGATCTTTGGCACTATGGTTTTTCTCAATGAGGCATAGTGTAATTTTTTAACGAGAGGTTGATTTTCATGAACCTTATGCTGGGAAATTATGGTTAGTGTATTCACATGGGCCTTGGAAAAGCAAATGTGCGAGAGCTTACAAAACTTTGTTATGCTGCTCGGTTTGGATTTTATACCCCTGGACCAAATTGTCAATATGTCTCTGAATGGCTTGAGGAGGCGAGTTTCGACTCACGATAAAACTCAAACCAAGACTCTGATGGATGAACCATTGGTTGCATTAGATTCGTGGCACCAGGTTTCCTCTAGTGGAGCCCATTCATTTTCATTATGTTGACCAAAAAAACATTTGTTGGATGATCTCTGGCACTATGGTTTTTCTCAATGAGGCATAGTGAAATTTTTGAATGAGAGGTTGTTTTTCAAGAGCAATGTGCTGGGAAATTGTGGGTAGTGTAGTCACGTGGGCCTTGGAAAAATAGACGTGTGGGTTCTTACAGAACTCTATTATGTTGCTCGGTTTGGATTTTATGCCCCTGGGCAAAAGTGTCAACATGTCCTTGAATGGATTGAGGAGGCGAGTTTCAACTCGTGATAAAACTCAAACTGAGACTAGGATGGATGAACCATTGGTTCCATTGGATCCGGGGCACCGGGTTTCATCTCGTGGGGGCCATCCATTTTCATTCTGTTGACCAAAAAAATGTTTGTTGAAGGATCTCCGGCACTATAGTTTTTCTCAATGAGGCATAAAGCGATTTTTGAATGAGAGGTTGATTTTCAAGAACACTGTGCTGGGAAATTGTGGGTAGTGTATTCACGTGGGCCTTGGAAAAACAGACGTGTGAGATCTTACAGAACTACGTTATGTTGTTCGGTTTGGATTTTATGCCCCTGGACCAAAGTGTATATGTAAGGAAATATTTGTCGAGCTTGAGATAGATGAGGTAGTGGAGTTTGCATGGCACCAATAAATTCCCAACAAAAACGCGTGTACATTCCAGTTGGGCATAAACGAACAAAAGCTACAAGGCTAAGAGCGCATGCACACTCTTTATGAAACAGATATAGCATTTACTATATAACAAATTTCTTTATGAATAAAGATGTATAGGAGTATGGGGACAACTAAGACCCAAGGGATTAGGATTGAAAGTGTTTTCAAGCATAGAAAAATGGTTAGAGCACCAAGATGTGAGTGATGTGGGTGCAAGGGTGTGAGGCCTTTAACAAGAGGTATATGCATAGTGCACTCAGGGATTGAGTGTGGAGAGGGTTAAGGGTTGAGTATAGGTTATTCCTAGGCTTAGATGGAGCTAGGGGGGTCTAGGTCATGGTAGAAATCTATCTCTAGATATATTTCATGGTCTAGGTCATGTTCTAGGTCTATGTCATGGTCATTGTATAGGTCTAGGTCATGGTCTAGGTCTTTCCATGTCTAGGTCTAGGTATAGGTCTTGACATGTCTAGGTCAATGACACTTATTTCCTTGTGATGTAGGGAGGGGAGTGAAGAGAGAGAAAGAAAGAGAGTGAGAGAGGGGAAGACAAAGAGAGAGAGAGAGAGAGAGAGAGTGAGGGATAGGTAGATAGAGAGATGGGGTAGAGATAGAGAGAGAGTGAGAGGATGTGGGGAAGAGGGAAAGGGGGTTAGATAGAAGAAAATATATGGAGGGAGAGAGAGAGAGAGAGAGAGAGAGATAGGGAGAGATTCGAAGAGGGGGGATATCGAGAGGGAGTGGATGAGAGAGTTTGATGCATGGTGAGGCAAGGTCTAGGTCTAGGTCATGGTTTAAGTCTAGGTATAGCTCTAGGTCTAGGTCTAGTTCTTGACATGCCTTCTAAGTCTATGTCAAGGGAATTTATTTCCTTCCCATGCCTTTCCTTGTAATGTACCACTCTCTCTAGTGTGGAAGAGCATGGGAGGGAGAGAGAGGAAGACAAATAGGGGAGGTAGAGAGTGAGTGTGTTCGACTGTGAGAGGGAGAGAAAGGAATACATATAGGGGGAATATAAAGTGTGTTTGCGAGAATGTTGGAGGGAGAGAGAGGAAGAAAAAGAGGGGAGGTAGAGAATTATTTTGTTAGAGTGTGGGAGGGAGAGATAGGTAGACAAATAGGGGAGATAGAGAGTGAGTGTCTTAGAGTGTGGGAGGGAGATAGAGGGATACATAGAGGGGGGATAGAGAGTGTGGGAGGGAGAGAGATGGAGACATAGAAGGGGTATAGAAAGTGTTTGTGTGATAGTGTGGGAGGGAGATATTTGCAGCAAAGAGGGGAGGTAGAGAGAGGAATACATAGAGGGGAGGTAGAGAGTGTGTGGGAGAGTGTGGAAGGGTGAGAGAGGAAGAAAAAGAGGGGAGGTGGAGAGTGAGTGTGTTAGAGTGTGGGATGGAGAGAGAAGTAGACAAAGAGAGGAGGTAGAGAGTGAGTGTGTTAGAGTGTGGGAGAGAGAGAGAAGTAGACAAAGAGAGGAGGTAGAGAGTGAGTGTGTTAGAGTGTGTGTTGGGCACATGCCTATTTTGGGAAGGAAGTCTATTTTGGGTGTAGGCCTATTTTTGGGAGAAAATATCTATTTTGGGAAAGACCTATTTTTGGAAAGGAAGACCTAATTTTGGAATGCACACAACAGGTGGCAAGAAAACAACATGTAGAAAAAGAAGGAAAAGAAACATGCAAAAGGAAAAGCAACATGGCGTGCAGGCAGACAAGCCTAACCATGATAGGGTTAGGGTTTTTGGCAAGATTGTAATGGCTTAAATCCATAAAAGTAGTATAAATAAGGACCTAGGAGGTCTAGGAGAGATAGATATAGAGAGATTAGTCAAGACATGGAAAAAAGGGAGAATATATCATAACAGAGAGAGTTGATTAATATGATTTTGTGGGTGGTTGATTGTAATAAGTCTTGTAGAATAATTGAGTAAGGTGGTTTTGAGGGTTAGGTCATAGGTTGAGGAGCCTAGTGTGATATACTCCACCTCACAGAGGGTTCTCACCCTCATTATGATTGTATTACTAAAGATGTAATGCGCGCAATGCAAGATTTTGAAGGAGAATAAATAAAAGAGAAGAGAAGCCAGATCTTTGTGGACGTAGCCCCAAGAGGGGGTGAACCATGGTAAACATTGTGTTCTATGTGATTATTAATGAATGTTTACTTTATGTTGATCATTAGCTTAAGAATGAATGGTTAAAGTAGTTATATCATCATGCATGCATAAGGTTAAAGATGAATAAATCGTAGAAGTAATTGAATGATTAACAAAGATAATGCATAAGGAAGAAAGAACACAATCACAGATCCCCACTCATTCCTAGACTACAAACACTTGAGTATTGCAGTCACCCATAAAATCTATCTCAGGTGAGACTATGTTGTGCACCCTATGCGCAGTGTTGCCTTATGGGTTACCAAGAGGGCCGATAGTTTTTGAGGGATTTGTTGGAAACCTGTTAATATCTGAACTTGGGTCAGTGCAAGAAGAAGTTAAAGAAAGAAGAACCAACAAATGGTTCCTTTTCCAGAGGGAACTGCACATGATTGAGTGGATGAGATTCGTGGAAGAAACACGCGGAGAATGAAAGTATAAAAGGGAATGTTCAGGACATGGAATCCAATGAAGGCAAATATTTAAAGTGGTTGAAAACAAAGGAACTTGAGTTTGCGTAGAAGGACAACATAAAACCTAAGTTAACACCATGTAAATATCTCAACAAATACATGTTTAGCAATTTGCATGAGGTATTTTTCTGTGATTTCCCGCATTTGTTGCAGGAGTGGTTATTGAGGTTAAAGGAAAACTACCCTACAAATCGAATCAGATAGCTTGAGTGGAATCCTATTGCCATCGCGCAGTGACAACAAGTTAATAACAAACTTGCGCACAGTAGATTTCTAGTTAGACAATATAGTTGTAGGGTTTATCACCAAATTTGCAGTAGATACTGCAAAGTCTTACACCATAGCAGAGAAGGAGTTTCTAAAGGGACCCAAAGGTAGGTACATCAGATCATTGTATACTTCCATCAAGATTTTATTGTATGACAACAGTGTGATCACCATGGAATCAAACAACTAAACTTCCCTGTGTGCATGGGGGAAGGGGGGAAGCACTAACATGAGGTTGAGATATGGAAGAGGAGATGGATAAAGGAAAGAAGAAGAAGGCCATGGACCCAATCATGATGGAAAAATACCACATAAAGAAGATAATGGAAAAATTTGGAAAAACGCGCAGTGAAATACCCTACTAATATAAAATGAATAACAAGAAGAGAGACATAGTCGACAGAGAGGAATTGGAAAGCGATGAATAAGAGGTAGAGGATCTTCGGGCTGTGGAGGATATTGAGTAAATCATGTGCACAACATATGAAAGGAAAAAAGGAGGTCCTGGATGAGGAATAGAAGTCAAAACTCCAATCCAGATCACCGTTAGTGTGGAACCTACAACCCCATGTGCGACTAATACACCAGAAAGAACACCATCGTTTAGACTTCCAAATTTTAGTCGAAGAAAAGAAACAGGACAGGGATGCAATCAAGGAGCATCAATTGGGGGAGACAATTCAGGAAGTAACAGTCAATTATCTACACCACGTGGAGGCATTAGTTCAACACAGTTCAAAATGGTAGGACATGATCCCATGATCATATTACCAAAATTTTGGGGAGAGGCATCAGAGGACCCTGAAAAGAACTTATTCATTTGTGATAAGATCTGGGAAGAAAAGAATATCACATATGAGGATACAAATCTTGTGCAGTGATCTATCACACTAGGAGACCACATACTGGATTGGTACATGAGCCTAGATGTAAACAATCCATAGGGAGTACCAAAGACTATGATAGACATGAAAAAACTATTGGTAAACAAATTTCAGAAGTCCCACTTAGAAGACCAATACATGAATGAAATTATTGAAATCAGGTAGAAACATAGTAAGCTTGTTTGGGAGATTGATCATAGGTTCAAACGACTAAAAAGTAAGTTGGAATATGCAATTACTGACATGCAACATAGGCACTTATTTGTGAACTCACTGTTATCACACTTGAAATACCTGTTAATATAGAAGAAGTTCCAAACTCAGGAAGAGGCTCTGCAGGTAGCCTTACAACTAGAAGAGAACCAATATCAGCAGATAGACCCAACAATAGAGGAGTTGAAGGAGGATTTGAAGAATATAACATTTCAACTTAACTAGAATAAGGGTAAAGAGAAAAGAGAAGTTGTTTGGTGTATGTTATGCATGATAGAAGGACACCTTAAGAACGAATGTCCAATGTTTGCACAGTATATGGAAACAAGAGTGCCAAACCCATTGCCAATAGAAGGACCATGGTACGAGATTTGTAAGACACGTGGTCATGATCCATATCATTTTCCAATGATGCAGAAGTATAAGACAATACCAAAAGTTCATATTGCATTTTTTGCAAATCAGTGGGTCATGATGATAAGGATTATAAAACGATGGAGTTGATGAGATAAATAAATTTAGATACTTATAGGGTGTAATCAGAAATGATGACAGGACAAGTTGCACCTCATTTCATCCAAGTACCACCACCATACAACAATGTGCAGCAACAATACAATAATGTGCAACAACAATACAACAATGTGTAGCCGCAGTATAATAATGTGCAACTACAGTATAACCTCGTGCAATATAACCATGTACCCCGTACAACACACCATAAGGAGATCGAGGTGGATACATAGGTGGATGACGATGCATAGGAGGATTTTGATGAGGCATAGGAATAGTAGTGTGCCACAACTGCCAACAACCAGGACATTATGTAAGGGATTTTCCACTTCCACCAGTGACATGTATGTATTGTCGTGCAACAAAGCATGACACCGAAGACTTCCCAACACTCTTGGGAAAGATCCAAGAAATAAGGAACCAAAGAAACCAGAATGTCCAATGGATCTCTAAAGAAGTCAGGGATGATGGGAGAAACATCAATATAGACACTCAAGGATGAGCCAAGATAGGAATTGATGCAAAAACACAAGATACAACTCAACACCAATGGGTTAAGAAGAATACTGAGCTACATAAGCAGTTTGACGCACGGAAAGAAAATGAAATATTTAAGGAGGCCAGACATGATTTTCTCAAGTAGAATGTTGTGTCTACATTAGTCGCGCAAAAAAATCAAAACCCACCAATATACAGGATGCCATTCTCAATGGACCATACCAGTAAAGAACAACTTTTAGATCAAGAAAGTACCATAAAGAATTTTCTACAATCCTGTGTTATGTTATTGAATGATTCATCATCTGTTAAAGTATTACAAAATATGCTAGAAAGATGTAACATAGAGGTAGAAGGGAAGTTAGAGCAAAGAACAGTCAATCATCTCCATACAAGAAGAAGGACAAGCAGAGAATTCAAAATCAATGCCAACATTGCGGATTTCAACATGGGAGATGTTGTATTGGACTTGGCTCTAAAGTAAATGTCTTACCTAAGAAGACATGGAAGTGTATGGGAGAACCTACACTAATATATTCACCTGTCCAGTTGAAAATAGCAAATCAACACAGAGGGTTACCCATTGGAAGGTTTAAAGGTGTGACAATAGATTTGGATGCAGTGCGCACTAAGGAAGATTTTGAAGTGATAGAGATAGTGGATGGAACAACACCTTACCTAAGATTACTTGGATTGGATTAGGCATTTCATAACCAAGTTATAATCAACCTGAAGACAAGAAAAATAACTTTTGAATCATGAGAATATAGAGTCATTGCACCATTGGATCGTTCAAAAAGAGAAAGGTTTGTAGAGGCCACTTGTTTGGATTTGGAAGAAATAAACCAATTGTATAGAACCACCGCACGAGAAGAGGATTATGTTAACCCAACTGCATATGGGGTACTCAACAGGAGAAGCATTACATCATGTTCTTCCGACTCAGACACAGGTTTGGAGAATTGGAAACAATGATTACATGAAGTTTCCACAAGGAGGTGTGCAA
Organism: Picea sitchensis; assembly: GCA_010110895.2. Taxonomy (NCBI): domain Eukaryota; kingdom Viridiplantae; phylum Streptophyta; class Pinopsida; order Pinales; family Pinaceae; genus Picea; species Picea sitchensis. Next base: position 2,436 of record SNQJ01S0048962.1, on the reverse strand, counting down.
GAATAGATCGTACAGTAAGATGGGTTGGTATAGAGATTAGAGAACCTCCCCATTTTCATGGGCTAAATAACTTAGAGGAATTATTGACAAGATATGAAGATGAAGTGTTAGAAAATCAGAAGCTCTTAGCCCTAGATATTAAACTCAAGGAAACACCTGCAAGATGGTGGGGTGCACACAAAGAGACAATTCAGGACCAATATTAGTGTAAACGACTACTTCACATTAGATTTGGCCCAGAACTGGGAGCCATAAAATCCAGAGGTATGATGGGAAAGGCATACCAGTGGGGTCACATTTTATTAGTTCTTTGTTTGAGGAAGAACCTCCTTTCAATTTCTTGTATGATATATATATACATTGTAGGGTTTCATTTGAGGGACAACACTACACCATCAGTGATTCTAATCTATCTATTTTGAGGACTTTGGATGGAAGGGTGAAAGAGGGTAGCCTTTATAGGTTACTTTCTTATCTAGTGACATGTGTACATTCCAGTGGAAGGTTAGAAGATATTTCTAGCTTTGAGGATGCACATGCACGATGAGAGGTCGTAGAGACAAGTTCAATACCAATTGCAGATGATTTGAAAGAATATTTTGTTGATGATAATGTGAGATTGGTATGTAAACAAATGAATTATAGGCCACTTACTTCACCAACATGGGTATTGTATGGAAATAACTTTTGATCTCTATTCCCAATATTTTATAGAGAACTGTGTCTTCATAAAGGATATTATGCCTTTGTTCTTGATGAAAGTCTAAGTGTAACACTAAGCTCCATCTTCTGAATGGTTAATAGGACTATAATATGACAACCAATGGCTCACTATTTTCTAGTGAAACCTGCACACATTAAACTGCTAACAACACAATAACAATCAAACCAATAAAAAATCATGATTCTACAAATACTCTATCACCAAAAACTTTGTATAGCCTACTTTGGATAGGTAGTGGAAAATAAGGAATGTGGCTTAAGGAGTCTTGTACTCTATTAAGGTTGTAAGTGTAACTCCCACAAAGCGTTTTGGTTGTTCAAGTCACTTCTAGGAGGAATATACAATGGTTTAGATCTTCAAGGCTTAAGTTCTTTGTGTAATATCAAATATCTCTATCATTGGTGATGCCTACACATAACAATTATCTGACAATGCAATAATCACCAAGAATTTGAGATAAATTTTCTCTATTATTAACCACCAAGAAAACATACACCAAGTGTCTGTGCTTCTTAGATTCAAGGCCTTGTTTTGTTGTTATGGTACTAAGGCTAATGCTTAGTGACAAGTTCAAGTGGATTGTGCTTCAGTTGTGAGGAAGAAAATATGTACACTGCTTGCTAACTAAAGTCACATGAAACTACTCATAAATATGAGGTATATGGTTAAGCCTAAGAACTATCAACATTTTCTTCAATAGACTCTTGACTAAAAACAAGGCAGTGGAGGTTTGAATATGTAATTTCTTTTGAATTGAAGTGGTCAAATCCCAACAACACAAGGAGGAGTTTTATGTATTCTTTTACTTCACAATACTCCAACAAGCAATAAATGTATTATACCCCACTCCAACATGGTTCAATGACATAAATATTAATGTTAAGCTCTCAAGTACACACACACACACATATATGTATCTATGTATGTATAATATTAGTTTTCTAAGAAAAGGAAATAATCTTCCAACAATCCTCAAGAGAAAGAAAACATTCTCTCTATTAACAAAAATGTCAAGGATGCACTACTTTTGCTATTGTCAAGAGTTATTAGAGGAAAATTAAACTCTACTCAATGATTTATTAGTTAGATGCAGTTCAATTGAGATTATGAACTCAATAATTTCTATATGGATTTCACATGTCAAGTTCTTTCCAAACAAACCAACTCTTGTGACTCTAGGTGGTAAATCTGAGTTGCATTCTACCCAATCCCATTGAATCAGAAAAAAAGTATATCTGCATTAATTCACCTAATCACTCATTGGTGATATATTTATTGATGCAGCCAAAGAAAAAACATCATGGTTTTTCATTTTCAAATCTCTCCAAACATACTTTCGAATCTCAAGTGCATTTAAAATTGGACCACAAGTAGAGGCACTTGTTTTCACAAAGAAAAATGGTAATGAAATATTCTTATAGCTTGGCTCATAAAATGTATATATTCCAACATTATATTTAATATTAAGTGCTAAATTACTATAAAATGGGACATGTGGATTTTCTAGTAGTGTGTATGGCCTCCCACATATTTTTACGACTGAGTATGGCTTGTGGGTGAGAGAAAATTCCTAGATAGGTAGAAATCAATCTAGATATGACTCAAATTGTGTTAATTTGTTTTTCAAGAATCCCAACCCAGTTTCAGTCTCGCTGATTTTTCAGCCAAATTTAAATGCCAAACTCAGTTTCAACACTGTTTCAGCATATGTT
>SNQJ01S0048961.1:51162-69513 GCA_010110895.2 Picea sitchensis | reverse complement strand
ATAAATAAATTGGAGAAACATGGTTTTGGTTTCCCCTCAAGTGTCGACTATGACTTAGTTTGAAGTTATGTGACAGTTGGTGGTGTGAATGAGAAGCTTGGTTCTCATCCTATTGATTGGTCGAATTTCCTTCCACAGTCTTGAATGTATACCAGGGAAGTTGTTTGTTGGTACTTTGGATTAGATTGTGTCAAAGTTGTAATGATGGTGTTATGGTTTTAGCCATATACACTCCATTAATTAATACTCTCTCCCTCCAGTCGGACCTGACCCTCTTTGGTTCAAAGTTTGTAAACGTATGTTGGGGATTTAAGTTGAGTTCGATTATAATTGAAGAGTGGGTAAACCTGTTACTTGCATCGTTGATTGTGTGTTACTTTTGAGGCTTTTTGTGAATTTTTGTTTGATGTGTCTCTGGCGGATAAATCAAATAGACCTCCAAATCCAGTCTATCACTTAATAAGCGTTGTAGGGTTGACATCAACACTATGTCAAGTTGCAGTTGACATAGACTACCTTCCATCATGCCCTTAGTTTTTCTAAGTTCTGTTACTGGGATTGTTCTGTTGTTAAATGACATATGAAATAAAAATCTTGCAGTTGAAGTGAAACAAATTTTGCAGTGATGAAAATGGGTGTAGTGATTTTATTTCGACGCTATGATGTTAAATGTGCATAATGGAAGATGACTTGTATAGTAGTGTGATTCTTACAAAGATTGGTTTATTTAATGATTTATAAAGTTTGATTAAATTGTGCATAAGAGACATTTGAAGATTTCGAGCTCACCTTGATAAGTAGCTGTTGGATTACGTATGTGGAAGCAAATTAGTTGTATTGGTTCTTTTCAAACCTGTTGGAAGTAGTTGTTGTACTATGGATGTATGGAAAGTGTCTTGCGCCTTCACTCAAAAATAAATATCAATGTAAGATAAAAGAATTTGGAAATTGTAGGGTGACAACCCTAAAGAGTTTTATATACTTTGGTTGTTTTTGGACAACCGGGTATTGAATTCAAATGTTGAACATGATTTTAAAATAATGGCAGAAAGGACGTTAAGATAATAAATTCTAATTCACTAATTGAACAATAAACATATCATTCATGACCATTATACTACTTTACACTCATTACAAGCCCCTCGCCTTCCCAAATTCATTTAAATTTTCCCTGTTCTGTTGTTGTGAATTTCATTTAAATAAAAGAGGTTTTAAAGAAAGGAGTTGGGCATTGATTGGTGTTGTGATGTTAGTATGAATGTTTTTTGAAATTTCTTGAACAATACTCGTGGTGTTTCCCGACCATTATACCACTTTACACTCATTACAATCCCCTCATTTTCCCAATAGCCATGTTCACTCCCTGTTCGTACACCAATTGATTGGTGATTTTATGGATGGATTGCATGTGCTCTATGGTAAATGATAAGAACCAACTTTTAATTATATTTTAGGTAGAGTTAATGCATGGATTATTAATAAATTTTCATAACATGTTTTGGATTATTGCTCCAGGATGAGTTTTTTTAATAGAGGAAGCAACATAGGTAGAAATGCAAACAGGGGCAGAAACACTAATAACAAAGTAAACTGGTAAAGAGGCTATAGGAGGCCACGATTCTATATTCACTTTGATGATGTTCCTCAAGTGATAAATCCCCTGTTTCAAGATGGTTTCTTCAACCTGGTTTTCCAGGGAACGCTGCAGCCCCACCCTGACAAAACTTCTTTTCACCCCAACCATAATTTTTCGGGTATCCCAATTTCCCCTCATTTATCGATGCAACCAGAACAACCCACCAATGATGTTTGGAAAGAGATAGCCCACCAACCTGCTGTTCACCAACATGAATGGCCCACTGCATCATTTCCATTACCTCCTCCACCACCAAAAAACCAAGTTTCCCACGCTGATCCTGCTGTCTCACCTATGCGATCTTCACATGCGAGTAAAAGATGAAAATCAAATATCCCTAAGCCCGTGCTAGACAAAGGAAAAGGAATAGCCACCTCCTTCGAATCCTCTAAGGATTCTGCTAAATTAGTCTCTTCCTTTCTCATACTTAAGGATGACTGCTCACATGTTATGAGTGCATTGCAACCTCAAGTCTCTAAATAGTCAAAGGACGCTACAAAAAAGTCAAAAGAGAACAATAGTGAGAAGAGGCAAAACGCCTTCCATAGTAAATATGGCTTTTAGACTATTGGGTATGTCACTGGTTTATTTTGAGAACACTTCTATTTTTGGACTGTGTTAGACAACTCTTCTATTTTTTACTGTTGAGGACAACAACATATATTTTGAGCATTTTTGAGTGGACAGTTTTGGATATGATGCTATTTTGAGGATATGATTATATCAAACTATGTTGATATTTATATTTTGAGCATATATACATGGAGCGAGAGTCACAAGGAGATATTTTTGAATTAAATGATTTGGATAATTGTTATGTGAGATAATTATAAAATAAATTAATGGGATTCACAAGGGGTCCCACCTATTTAGCTGTTATTTAGACCCTTAATTATATTTATTATTATTTACTTATCTTAACTAATTAGTTAAGCTAAGTTGGCTTAACTAAAGAAAGGTAGTTCAACTACCTTAACTTATTGAAGAAGGATAAAAGCTCAATCAAATGAAGAGACAAGGGGAGGAGAATATAAGGAAATTCTATCATAAGGTCTTCTCTATACCAAGTGAGATATTTCTATCTCTCATTCATTCCGAGTTTTCTAGAAGACCTAACTATCTTGATGACAACATGGTCTTATTGAAGGTAAAAAGATTCGAAACTGAATCATATTATTCAGTCGCTTGTTTCAAGGGTGTAAAACCTATCTTTGACAGCCTGTGTGTTCTTGTCTGTTTATAAATTAGATTTTATGACTGATAAATAATATTTTGCAAAGTCAAATGACAGTAATTTTGGCAAGTTGATCTAGATTTCTAGCTTCAGTTTTTTTGTTGTTGTTAGAGTCTTTTTGTATGGTGCCCATCAAAGGCTTCTAAATTTGACTTTGGTCTCTACCCTCATAGGGGTTTGTAAGGATAATCAAGTCTTGTATCTCAGAATGAAATCAATATTAAGAAATCAAATTTATGATTTTCGTTCTCACTTGTATTGTGTCAATCTGATTTGAATTACTTTGATTTCTTATGTACACACTCATATAATTCTTGTACATACATATGTGTAACTTTAATTAAAGATTGATTCTTTTTTTATTATGCTACATTAAATGACAAAATAAACTAGCCTTGGTTCCTTGTACATGTTATCAGTGGACTAAGTGATTGGTCTTTTTTCTATAAGGCTATAAACTCCGAGTGACATTCCCAACTATCTTTCTTTAGCCTAGCAAGATTTGAAAATTCTTGTGTAAGGTCTTCCATACCTTTTCCTCAACAAAACGAACCAACCTTCACTCCAAAGAAACAAGCCTTTACTTTCCCCCAATGTCTCGTGAAACTAGACCAGACTCACGGTTACACGAGGATGTTGAAGGAGGATTCCCGATGACTGGTTAACAATAATGTTAAATAACGAGTATTCAATCCAATTAAATGAAGAGGTTTGAGATGGTAAGAGGGGTTTAAAGCTGATCCGAGTGTCATCAACATACAATCGATTAAGTATTCCATCAATTTTATATTATAACTTGTATTTAGTGCTCTCTCTTTCTTTAATGTTCTAAGTAATATCTTAATATATATATATGTGTGTTGAGTAAAGTACCAAAAGGCAATAAAGAAACAAAGATGAGTTGGGGATCTTTCTATTATTGCTTCTTTTTATCAATAACGAGATTGACACCTACCTTAGTAATGGGGCTTGTGCTATTCTATTCTTAGTCATCGGTCTCAGTCTCTTTGCATTATTTTTTTAATGAAAAGAACCTAGATTATAATCAGGAAGTAACCCTCGTAGAATTCTACTAATTGAATTCAAGCCTTAGGATCTTCTAGCCTGATCTTTTCCCGAGTAAACCTTGACCCCACTTCTCTTATGAGGGTAGATAACTAGAAACACGCGCCGTCCGTCAGATACAACCAATCATTAACCCTAATAATGAAAATGACGCACTGTCAGATACAACCAATCCGAGATGGAGTGCATAGTATACCCATTCTAATATTGATGGTCATAAGCATGTGGATATTAGTGTGATATAATCCATTGTTAGTGAAAACTCTGGTCACAACTCCGATAGTATTAAGCGAAGTATATTAAATAAGTTGGTACAATTGAAAGTAACAACAATAGGGTTATTTCTTCTAACAATGTATGCGCATGGATATTTTATATTTTATATGAAGTCAAGAAGGTTGCAGGGGCAACTTCCATAGTCACTAGTCACTAGCCACTAGCCACTAGCCCCGAGAGCAGTAAAAGTCCCAAGATTTAAGTCAAAATTCCCTATCCTACCCTATCTAGCAAAAATATATCATAACACCCTGTAGCATGACAACGAATGGCCAAGAGTACAAAAATAAAAAACACCATGATGGAAAATATAATCCACAAAATGTTAAACAATGATTTCATAAAGAGAAAAAAAATTATGCTCATGCAGTGACCATACCAATGGTTGGAGGATTGTTGTTAGTTTTCAACGTGATTAGAAGCAAGACTTGCACTTATATATATATATATATATATATAATTTTTGAAGGGTGGGTTTTACATAATCTTTATCAATACCAATTCAATCAATTCATTTTTTTATGAAAATATTAGTTTAACGCCATTATATGATAGTATGGTTAAGAACACGTGTTTCCTCCTTGGAGGTCAAGGGTGTTGAAACACACACTGACACCGAGAGGGGGGAGGTGAATCAATGTCTGGAACTTTTGGCTACTTTTTCACACTTTCATAGATTAACTAAATTAACTGAATAAGATATATTCAGTTCAATTAATTATTCATAAACATGTATAACACAAACTGTATGAAGTAGATAAAATATAATTCTTTTATTTATTTAACTTGAATGAATACAAATAAAATCAATCCTTTAATATCTTCAACTTCAACTGAATATGAGAGATCCAACTCTTTGATACAAGACCCAACTTGTAGTTCTCAGATCTAACTAAGAAATGAGGAGTCCAACCCTCATAACAAGACTTGGCTTGTTGATCTAAGATCCAACTGAGATGTGAGGAATCCAATCCTCATGACTAGAACCAACTTGTAAACATGCACCAATGTAATATCCGTAAGGCCAAACCCAATTGTAAATGTAAATACAAATGTACTTAAGCTGGTGAGCTATCTGACATCGTTTTGTATGCACATTTCATGGCATAGTGCGCGCATGTACTGCGCAGTAAAATGAGGAAGTGTGCATATTTTTGGATACTGCGCGCAATTTTGAGGCCAGGGAGCCTTTTGTGTATATGATGCATTTTATTATAAGCTAGGATGCTTATGTTTTGATTAGGCCGAAGAGCCTAGATGTTAAAGGCAAGTGCGCCTATTTTTGTATGTGTCTCATAATTAATAAAATACATCATTGTGCACAGACCTACCACGATAAAAGAGATGGGGGACTAAAATCCACTGGTTAGGGAAAGGGACGGGCCTAAGAGTTAAGGAAAAGGGCTAATCTAGGGAGCTTAAGCCAAAAAGGAATATTATATTAATATTTCTTAAATCATAAAGTATGGATAATTATTTTATCCTAAGTTCTAAAGTTGGGGACAAGTAGGCCAAAGTAGCTCCCAACATGAAAAGTGTCAAGTTGGGGACATGCATACATATTGTGGGGACTTAGTNATACTTTATGATTTAAGAAATATTAATATAATATTCCTTAAATCATAAAGTATGGATAATTATTTTATCCTAAGTTCTAAAGTTGGGGACAAGTAGGCCAAAGTAGCTCCCAACATGAAAAGTGTCAAGTTGGGGACATGCATACATATTGTGGGGACTTAGTTCATTTTCCCATCTTTTCCATCATTCTTCCCATTATTCCTTCCATCATTCAATCATCCAATCAATCATCCATGAGAATGCACACACCCATTGATCTATCCTTCGTATCTTCATGACTGTACCTAAACCTTTATCCATAGCCATTTTTGTGTTGGTGTATCTGGTTAGCTTGGGAGCTAGACCGAAGAAGCAGGTTGTCAGGCCCGTGGGATATTGAAGAGGCGAGTTGTTAGGCCCGTGAGAAATTCTCCGGGTGAGAGAATTGTTGGGAATTGATTTCCTGAAGGTGCTAAACTGCAGCTACAGTGCTCTGAAACTTCCTGTCCGACCTGTTGCTGAAGCCCGGAAAGGAAGTGGGGCAACTGAAGGACTGTTGAGCAGAGAAGGGGCACACTTCCTGGGTGGGACAAACATGTGGGGAATGAGGGACTGTAGGCTGTTAGTTTGAGTTGGCACCTGTGACAAAGTCTTTCCTATTGTCTATGAACCTTTATCTTGGTTAGGAATCCCTTTACCCGGGTGGAGTTTAGTCCCAACTCAGGGGTGACTCACTGTTGAGAGTGATGAACAATGTGGTCTAAGGCTAAGAGGTTCGTGGAAGGTATGCACACAGTTGGTGACATTCTTACCAAGATAAGTGTCGATTGTGTGATAAATTTACATGCTGCATTGTTATTTACGTGCTTATTTTTATGGGTTATCATATGTGCGGTTATAATTGTGTTTACTTTTATGGGTATTTCCTGTATATGTTGCATGTATATGTTTATTGTTATTTCATTGTGAATTTGTGTATTTACAGATGTATTTATATGTTTATGTTTTATATATAATGCTTCCGCAAGAGTTCTCTGTGTGTGTGTATTTTAATTGCATGCAATTCAATTTTTTTTATGTGGCATAACTCAGTTGGATGTTGGGTATGTTACAGTATGTTCCGTAGAGAGAACAGTAAGAATTCTTTGGCATAGTGTGGCCCAGCATGGATGGCCAGGGATGTTACAACATGGTATCAGAGCTTCAGTTTTCAACACTGAGCCTGGATGGGCCGAGAAAGTTGAGTTGAAGAAAAATGTCACAGAGGATTTATTTTGAAGTGGCCAAATTTCAGTTTGTAGAACGTCCATGGTAAAAAGCAACAACAACTGGGTGGAAATGGGGAAAATCCCCAATTTATGTTGTTAAATTCATGAGAAAATTGAGAAATTCGGCCGAGCGATGAGATATTTCTGATGTAATATCTCTTCTAGCAAATTTAGATCTAGAATGGGTCGAATTTGAAGTTACAGTGAAGCCATGATAGATGGAGCGAGATTAATAATTAAATTCTCAATTCGTGAATTGATTTTGGGTAAATTCATTCCAGAAATGTCAACTTACAATGATTTTTTGTTGCAGAGGATGAACAGGTGTTATTGGGGCGAAATTGAACAAATTTCATGGTTGCAGAATGTCTATGGTAAATTGGGGAAAAAGTTAAACCAAAAGCCCCAATTTCTGCAGCAGAATTCACGAGGAATTGATGCGCATAAAAATGAATGTGCACAGGTGGGTGCACAAAAATGCATGATGTGCAGTGAAAATCTTGTGATAGGTAAAATTCGGCACTACGCAACAAGATATTGGCATGTTGGTGCACGCGCTAATTTTTTGCGCTGTGCGGAAAATTTTTAGTGTGCGAGAGTGCACGCTAAATATCGACACCATGCAGAAAAATGTTGGTGTACAGGAGCACGCGCTAAATTTAGCATTGTGAAATGTGCATATGCATAATAAGTGTGCATGGTGTACATATTCATAATAATGGCGCACGTGGTGTGTGCAGTATTGCACAACGCAATGGAATTTGGCAGCTGCGCGCGCAATGCGGGTATATGTTGTCGCGCGAAAATTTAGTTAGTGGTGTGCGCAGAGTTTTAGTGCGCGGTGGAGACGTACTAAAATCTGGCATGGTGCAACACGTAGAGTATAATGCACGCGGAATACCAATGTGCGATACAAAAACTGCACGCAACAGGTAATAGTGCAAGAACCAAAACTAGGCACGGTGGATATTGGCGCGCGACACAAAAGTAGTGCGCACATGTTATTAACGCAACAGAGAAGTGATACACAGTGGGTTTAAGGTGCGCGAATCACATTTTACCTTGTGTTTTTTGTTGTGCATGGTGAATATGGGTGCACATATTGAAATTTGTGCATGCGAAGTTGTTTGAAGGGTGAATAACAACGAAAAACTAGTGATTTTCTGTGACGTTTTATATCATTTGAACACCATCTTTTTGCAGCGCGTTTTTTAGGCCCTTAAGAGAGTTTTTAGGTACATTTGTCTTTTTAGCTCAAATAAAAGAGCTCGAAGATAACTTTCTAATGGTTTAAACCGTTCGTCAAACAAATCTTTAATGAGAAAGTTACAACACAAATAGTGGAGGGTAAATTTTAAGACCCATCTAACTTTAAAGAGCCATAACTTTCTGCTCCGGAATCAGATTGAGGTGCAAGAGTAGTCAATGGAGAGATATTGAACCATAGAAGACATTCCAAGAGATAAATTAAATTTCTGGGCATGTTAAAAGTGTTTAATATGGAAAATAAGGAACCTGTAGCATATCAATTACAATATGGTATTTTGGCCTAGAACTTCAACCGACTGTAACTAGTAGCCTAGAACCCAGAAAGAGGTGAAACTTGGAAAGACTGTCCATAATATGTATATGAGGAAACCCAATTGATATCCTATGAAAATTCCAAAGGAGTAGGTGCAAAAATGCATCCTTAAAACGCAGAGTTGTGCTAAGTTGAAAAATGAACAAAAATATTTATGGACAATTTTCAAATAGCCATAACTTTCTGCTCAAGACTCGATATTGAGCGTGGGAGAAGGCGTTGGAAAGTGGAATAATATTATCCACCCAGAAACTTGATTTGGGCATTCAAGTTTCTAGGAAATCAGAATAAATAATTCTGATATATATTATTGAACCAGAATGGTTCATATTTTCATGAAATTGTTGAAACAGTTGGCCTGACAAAGTTTTGTTGGCTGTACATTTTGCAGAGTTAACAAAAACTAGATCAGATCAATATCAACATAGAGTACAGAGGAATGGAAGAGGCACATGGCACTTACAATCATGAGGATGATATTAGAGGGATGGATGTCCATTTGGGCATTGAAGAAACAAACTCCAATGGACATGGAGATGAAATGAATGAAAACATGAACATGGCAGAGACCATTAAAAATTTGTAGAAGGATGTCCAAAGCCATAGATATGATAATGAAAGGCTTATGAGAGCCAAGGATTAGTAGGATGACTTCAACATGAAGTTATTGGAGAGCTTGAACATAATAGAAAATAAATTAGATAAGGAGAGTGGCTCAAGAAAATCAGCAAGTCACAGGCCTTCTGATGAGAAAAGAAAAGCAAGAAGTGTTAGCGGACATCACCATCACTCCCTGAGGCATTCCAATAACAGAGAACACAATAGATCAAGTCCATCCCCTGTCATAAAGCATAAGAGGTCTGGGGTGGATGATCTACGAGGAGAAATGAACAAAATCAAACCTTCTACATTTGATAATGAGCACAAGAAGGATGAAGATGCAGAGACATGGTTGTTGGGCATGAGAAATTATTTTCAATTGCATAATTATTCTTCTCATGCAGAAGGCAGAATTGCTATCTATCAACTCAAGTGAAAGGCATCCATGTGGTGGGATCAGCTTGTGCAGGTGCAACACACTAAAGAGAAAAGTGTTACTTGGAGAGAATTCAAGAAGTATTTTGAGAAGAAATATTTGACTAAGAGATATTATGACAAGAAAATGAAAGAGTTCTTTGAACTCAAGCTTGGGAGTATGACCATTGATGAATATGAGAGAAGGTTTTTAGAACTGCTGAAGTATGTCTCTTTCATCAAGGATGAGACAGTTAAAATTCAAAGGTATTTGAGTGGTTTACCATCATTCATCAGTGAAAAAATACAAAATGATGATCCCAAGACATTGGAGGATACCATAAGGCGAGCTAAATGCCTATATGATCAACAAAAGTCAAGGCCAACTTTACAAAAAGTTTGGGAAGACAAAAATAAATTCAAGGTGGATCAAAGGAAGAAGGGGTCTAAGCCACCATTCTTCAGAAATAATCCATAGGGACAACAAGCCCCTAGAGAGCCCAGAACGATTGAAACGGGGGGTCAAAGGCCAATGCAGCCACCTATTCAATGTCAGGATTGTAAAGGAGATCACATTTTCAGAGATTTTCCTCACAGAGGTGAAAAAGGGAGAACTGTTCACAATGTACAACAAGCTGAAATAATGGAGGACATGGGCAAAAATGTGCCAAGGATCTATGTAGCCCTGGACAACAAGCAAGTAGAGTATCAATCACATATGATTGAAGTGTAAGGTATGATCAACAACCAAACCATTGCTATTTTAAATTGATTCAGGAGCTATTCATAGTTACATAGATCCTAAGATGGTGGAAAGTTTGCATTTGCCAAGAAGCAAGCATGGAAAATCTTGGTTGGTGCAGCTGGCTACCAGAGCCCAAAGAAAAGTTAATGAGATGGTTAAGTCATGTCTTATGGACATGAATGGACTGAACACCAGGGAAGATTTGAACATCTTGCTTTTAGGTTCCTATGACTGTCTAATTGGGATGGATTGGTTGGACCAACATCATGCTATGATGGATTGTCATAACAAGGTATTTACTTGCTTGGATGAGGAAGGGAGCCTAAGAAAAGTGCAGGGAATTCCCAGGGCAGTAACCATCCGAGAAATTTCAACATTGGAGCTGAAGAAATGTTACAGAAAAGGGTGTCAAATATTGCAGCACATATGGAAGAGACACCTAAAGATAAGGTGCCATATTTGGGAGATTATGCAGTCCTGGAAGAATTTGAAGATCTATTCAAGGAGGTACCATGATCACCCCCAAAGAGAGATATTGATTTCTCTATAAATCTAATGCCTGGAGTAGCTTCAGTGTCAAAGACTCCTTACAAAATGAGTACACCAGAGATGAAGGAGTTGCAAATGCAACTTGAAGAGCTTCTGAAGAAGGGGTATATACACCCAAGTGTGTCACCTTGGGGTTCCCCAGTCTTGTTTGTGAAGAAGAAAGATGGAACATTAAGATTGTGCATTGATTTCAGACAACTGAATAAAGTGATTGTTAAGGACAAGTATCCTCTGCCAAGGATTGATGATATTTTTGATCAATTGAAGGATGCCAAGATATTTTCAAAGATAGATCTTAGGCCAGGATACCATCAGGTAAGGATTAAAGAGGAAGATATCAACAAGACCACCTTCAGGACAATGTATGGTCACTATGAGTTTACAGTGGTGCCATTTGGGTTGTCAAATGCACCAGCTGTTTTCATGTGCTTAATGAATGGTGTTTTCCGAGAATAATTAGGCAAGTTTGTCATTATCTTTTTGGATGACATTCTTATACACTCTAAGTTAGAAGAAGAGCATGAGCATCATTTGAGAATGGTGTTGTAAGTATTAAGGGAGCATATGTTGTATGCCAAATTGAGCAAGTGCTCATTTTATCACAAGCAAATTCACTATTTGGGACATATCATTTCAAAGGAAGGGATTGCAGTGGATGAGAAGATAACAACCATTAGAGAATGGTCAGTGCCAAAGAATTTGACAGAGGTTAGATCATTCATGTTCCTTGCAGGCTACTATAGGAGATTCATTGAAGGATTTTCAAAGATTGCACACCCAATCACTTCCTTACAAAATAAGGGTGTGAAGTTTCAGTGGACATTGGATTGTGAAAAGAATTTCGAACACTTGAAACAATTATTAACAAGTGCTCCAATACTAAGGATTGCAGACCCAAATGAAGACTTCATTGTATGCACAAATGCATGTAAGGAGTGACTTGGTGGAGCCCTCAGTCAAAATGGGTTTGTTATATGTTATGAGTCAAGGAAGTTGAAACAGCATGAAAGACACTATGCCACTCATTATTTGGAGTTGGCAGCCATAGTGCACGCCTTGAGGAAATGGAGACACTACCTCATGGGAAAAAGGTTTGAGCTAAGAACATACCATAATGGTCTGAAATATTTATTTGATCGACCAACTCTAAATGCTAGGCAAAGTAGATGGTTAGAATTTCTAAGTGAATATGACTTTGATATAAAGCATATCAAGGGAAAAGAGAACAAAGTGGTTGATGCACTCAACAAAAGAGTGCATGAATTGCATGCTACAACCATTAGCATGTACCAATCAGATTTGAAAGATAGAATTATAGAGGCTGCCAAATCAGATTTGCAATACAAGGAATTAGTGGCAAAATTACAACAAGGTATTTTGCAGCAGAAAATTGAGGAATATAAGCTAAATAATGATGAAATTCTCATGTATAGGGGCATAATTTATGTACCAAATTCCCAGGAGTTGAAAAATATGATATTGAGAGAAATGCATAATGTACCTTATGTTGCGCATCCAGGATATCAGAAAACTATTGCAGCTGTCAAGAGCCAATATTATTGGCCAGTCATGAAGAAAGAGGTTGCTCATTTTATTGCCAGATGTTTGGAATGTCAAAAGGTAAAGGCTGAGCATATACACCCAGTTGGTTTGCTACAACCATTACCCATTCCTGAGTGGAAATGGGAAGTTGTAACAATGGATTTCATCACTAAACTTCCTAGAACAAACAAGCAACATGATTCTATCATGGTAGTGGTGGATAAGCTTACTAAAGCTGCCCATTTTATTCCAGTTAAGCTCACTCACAAGGCAACGAACATTGCCGATGTTTATATGAAATAAATTGCTAGATTACATGGCATACCCAAGACAATTGTGTCTGACTGAGATCCAAAATTTACCTCAAAATTTTGGCAGGGATTATTTAATGGATTTGGAACAAATTTGAATTTTAGCACAACTTATCATCCAGAATCAGATGGAAAAATAGAGAGAGAGAATCAAGTGATTGAGGATATGTTAAGGATGTATTTGATGGATAAACCATCAAAATGGAAAGACTACCTACACTTGGTAGAGTTTTCTTATAATAATGGGTACCAATATCTCTAAAGATGAGCCCATTTGAGGCACTTTATGGCAGAAAGTGCAACACAACAGTAAGCTGGGATAACCCAGGAGACAGAGCAGTGGTTGGGCCAGTTTTTCTTAGGGAAATGGAGGAGAAAATGATAATAATAAAGAAAAATTTAAAGGCATCCCAAGACAGGTAGAAAAACTATGCTGATAAGGGCAGAACTCACAGGAAATTTAAAGTGGGTGATCAAGTATTCTTGAAAGTAAAAGCCAACATAAGCTCCCTGAAGTTGGGAAATTGTTCAAAGTTGGCAGCTCGCTATTATGGGCCGTTTGAAATCCTAGAGAGGATTGGTCTAGTATCTTATATGATAACATTGCCTTCATATATGTCTGTTCATAATGAATTCCATGTATCATTACTCAAGAAATATATACCTGATGCTAATCATGTTATTGATTGGAATGTGATTCAGGTGGAGCAAGAAGGCGCTTTTCAAGTGCACCTGGTATACATCCTGGACCATAAACTCAAACAGCTCTAGAATCAAGCCATAGGGCTTGCAAAGGTCCAATGAACCTGGTACGGTCCTGAGGATGCCACTTGGGAGCATGAGGATGCAATGTGGGCAGAATACCCGCATCTTTTTGAGGATTTTTGAAATTTTGTTGTATATGGGTACATGATGCACTGAAGACAATGCATAAATAAGGGGAGGGGATTGTAATATCCCTAAGGCCGAACCCAATTGTAAATGTAAATATAAATGTACTTAAGCCGGTGAGCTGCTTGACATAATTTTGTATGAACATTTCATGGCATAGTGCGCGCATGTACTGTGCAGTAAAATGAGGAAGTGTGCACATTTTTGGATACCGCGTGCAGTAACTTGAGTGCACATGATTTTGAGGCCGGGGAGCCTTTTGTGTATATGCTGCATTTTATAGGCTGGTGAGCCAGTTATTATAAGCTAGGATGCTTATGTTGTGATTAGGCCGGAGAGCCTAGATGTTAAAGGCCAGTGTGCCTATTTTTGTATATGTCTCATAATTAATATAAAAATACATCGCTGCATGCAGACCGACCACGATAAAAGATATGGGGGACTAAACTCCACTGGTTAGATAAAGGGAGAAGCCTAAGAGTTAAGGAAAAGGGCTAAGTTAGGGAGGTTAATCCAAAAAGGAATATTATATTAATATTTCTTAAATCATAAAGTATGGATAATTATTTTGTCCTAAGTTCTAAAGTTGGGGACAAGTAGGCCAAAGTAGCTCCCAACATGACAAGTGTCAAGTTGGGGATTTGCATACATAATGTGGGGACTTAGTTCATTTTTCGGTCTTTTCCATCATTCTTCTCATCATTCAGTCATCCAGTCAATCATCCATGAGCATGAACACACCCATTGAGCTATCCTTCGTATCTTCATGACTGTACCTGAACCTGTATCCATAGCCATTTTTGTGTTGGTGTATCTGGTTATCTTGGGAGCTGGACCGAAGAAGCGAGTTGTCTGGCCTGTGGGATATTGAAGATGCGGGTTGTCAGGCCCGTGAGAAATTCTCTGGGTGAGATAATTGTTGGGAATTGATTTCTTGAAGGTGCTAAACTGCAACTACAGTGCTCTGAGACTTCTTGTCCAGCCTGTTGCTGAAGCCCATAAAGGAAGTGGGGCAGCCGAAGGAATGTTCAGTAGAGAAGGGGCACACTTCCTGGGTGGGACAGGCATGTGGGGAATGAGGGACTGCATGCTGATAGTTTGAGTTGGCACATGTGATAGATTCTTTCCTGTTGTCTATGAGCCTTTAGCCTAGTTAGGAATCCCTTTACCCGGGTGGAGTTTTGTCCCATCTCGGGGGTGACTCACTGTTGAGAGTGATGAACAATGTGTTCTAAGGTTGGGAGGTTCATGGAAGGTCTGCACGCAATTGGTGACATTCTTACAAAGATAAGTGCCAATTGTGTGATAAATTTACATGCTACATTGTTATTTACATGCTTATTTTTATGGGTTATCATATGTGCGGTTATAACTGTGTTTACTTTTATGGGTGTTTCCTGTATATGTTGCATGTATATGTTTACTGTTATTTCAGTGTGAATCTATGTATTTACATATGTATTTATATGTTTACGTTTTATATATAATGCTTCTGCAAGAGTTCTGTGTGTGTGTATTTTAATTGCATGCAGTTCAATTTTTTTTATGTGTCATAACTCAGTTGGATGCTGCGTATGTTACAATATGTTCCACAGAGAGAACAGTAAGAGTTCTCTGGCGTAGCGTGGCCCAGCGTGGATGGTCAGGGACATTACAACCAACCCGATAGAATGAACTTTCATTCAATCCATTATATTCACCAAGACACATTAGATTCACCACCACTTCTGGTTTATATAGTATTTCATTAGGTATAGGATTCAACCATTGTGTCTTTTTGACATGAACCATTGCACCTCTTCATTTAATTTTAACATAAATAATCTTTTCCTTTTATTCATTAATTTATCGTGTAAGTTCCTCAATTTAATTAGAAGACTAATCTTGATTCGATTTTTTTCCTCATGAGTTGATCACATATGGATCGACTCATTATATCGTTACCATGCTTCTGTTGCGTCCCTAGTTCGCCAACAGATCATATTCAAGATTTTACCGGCTCTCTGTATTGTTATGGTGTTAATCTCTGTTGAATTACTCTACAGACCTTAAGTTGTTTACATAAATGAATTCTATATGAGGGGCTTCCTTCAACCCAATGTTCAAATGACCATGGGCTCATAAACTCAGGTTTATTATTCATTTGTGCTTCCTCTTTAAGCTCTTTATCTTACTACATGACTATCACTGCAAACACGTTTTTCTTGCTTTGGAATTATTCCCCCCCTTTTTTTTCTTTTAGCCCCCATATGTCCAACGCTGGGACCATGTTCTATAGGCTTTGGTGCTCCATAAATTTTCTTCTCTTCACCAAATTCTTGGTATCACCGAAGTGATATCTTTTAGAGTGTTACATCTCGAGCAACTTCAATTCATGGTTTTAATCATTGTCGTTGATCACGGTTTCAGATCAATGGTCCGATCATTCTTTTAAAGGACCCATTTCTCAAAATTTTCTTATCCTTATCCAATGGCTGGGATTCAATTGTGAGATGGAAAATTGTCATTTCGTCCGGTGCTTCATAGTTTCAGGAGTTTTGTTCTTTTATAACCTTCCAACTCTCCCGATTAAATTTCATCAAAGTGTGTATAGTTTAGATGTTTTCCACGTAGCTACACCATCCAACGGTCCAGATCAAAAGCGCGTTGCCTACACTAGGTTAATATTCATGTACCTTACTTTGTGCTTTTGGATATTGATAGTGGATCTTCCTGCTCGACGAATGATCAGATCTTATTTCGGGGCTCCGACACCCTGAGACTCCGGGTAACTCGAACTCTGAAGTAGTTCAATCCCTCCAGAGTGTTTACCTACCGAATAGGTCATAGAGTACTGATGAGCCCTTACCATTGGTCTTACCCTATCCTTCCACTGTACTCGATTGAACGATCAAGAGATATTTTGATGGATCTTAGATCAATGACTAACATTAGTTTTGTGACTTCGGTCTTCGACGCTTCAGACATGTTTGCTGGTAGGAGAAGCGTGATATCCCCGGAGGCTGTAATCCCAAAGTGACATGCCATGCTGATGTCACTGTTGATGTGGCACCGGCTAAGTGGTTGCCATGTGTCACCTTGATTTGTGACTTTTGTATACATAATGTGCCAACTAGACCTTGACAATTGTCACCAGCTAATTGGGCTACGTGTCATCTTTTTTTTTTTTTTCTGTCACATGTCTCCCTCCTGGATCATGGATTTTCACTTCGTGGCTTTGGGAGTTTTACACTTTTATATCAACTTTCGATCATCACCGAAGTGCCGAATATTTTTTTCTACCGTTTGATCTTTCCTTGTGTTGATCTGATGGCCTTTGTTTACTCCGGGACTTCATGCCTTTGGCCCTACTTATCCTATTCTTCCACTACTTCATCCAATGACTGATAATGGTCCCGAAATGGATCAATAGTTAGTGTTACTTACGGACTTCAGGATTTCAAACCTTACCCTATCCTTCCACTTTATGTTGATCAACAGTCGGTGCGATTTCCTAGCTCTTCCCTTGATTTGACGGTCGATGGGAGTTCGTGACTTCGGGGATTTGACCTTCGTGTATTCCTACATGATTCAAAATTATTTTCACTGGAGTGGTTAGCACCGAAGTTGACCACCATTGGACTAGCCTATCCTCATCCAATGGTCACCATGCATTGCCCAAGTATGATGGCCCTTATTCACTTTGAGACTTTAGGGGTTTCAAGACTTTGTTTCTTATGGGGTCCGCTTATCCTATCCTTCCACTTGGTTCTATATGACGATCAAGATAAATCCCGAACTGATCTAATGGTTGAGATATCACTTGAATTTCCTCCACAAAATATGACAACTCTTATTTAATCTCTCTCGATCTATGATTCTGGTTTGATCCAACTGTCCATAATGCTACTGCTCTAGATCTAACATTGAGATTTAATCCTTCCCAATCTATGACTTCACCTCAATTTGATGGAAGTCAAGATTTCTATGGGATTTTGATCGATGATTGACATATTTTTCGACTGTAACAAAGTTTCCTTACGATTCTTGAACGGTTTCAATGCTCTTCTCTATGATATGTTCATCACTATTTCTTCTGAGCTTTTGATAATTGTTTGTGCATTCTTTTATCCATTGATCTTTAGTTGCTAACCCTCCCAAGTTCTTAATTCCTTATGCTTCTTTATTCCTTCTGTACGTGGATTCTCTGCATACTACCTCTCCTGAGATTTAGGAATATAGGATCACTATTGATCCTATCGTGATCAACAATGATCATGAATTGCTTCTGCCCCAAGGTGATCTTCCTTTTTATCTATTTAGTGTACATGTTTGACTCATGTTTCCATCAATGACAACACACAATCAATATTGCCAACAATCCCCCCCTTTGGCATTGAGGGAAACATATCTATAAAACAAATACTTTTTCTCCCCCTATCACTAATCTCATTTTCAAGTTAGAATATATATATATATATATNATTTAGGAATATAGGATCACTATTGATCCTATCGTGATCAACAATGATCATGAATTGCTTCTGCCCCAAGGTGATCTTCCTTTTTATCTATTTAGTGTACATGTTTGACTCATGTTTCCATCAATGACAACACACAATCAATACTGCCAACAATCCCCCCCTTTGGCATTGAGGGAAACATATCTATAAAACAAATACTTTTTCTCCCCCTATCACTA
>SNQJ01S0048961.1:35373-51152 GCA_010110895.2 Picea sitchensis | reverse complement strand
ACATCATTTTGTTCTTAAAGTGACTACCATAGTCAGTGAAAATCTCCTTCGGGATGTCGAACCTTGCTACAATATGGTTAAAAATAAAGAGAGTTGTTGTTTCATCATCATCTTTGAATGTTGGCATAGCCTCGACCCACTTTGTGAAGTAGTGTACTGCTAGGATGATATAATGATGCCCCCTGGCTGAAATCAGGTAGCATGTAGTGTAATCAATCCCCCACTTGGTGAAGGGACCAAATGTAATGACGAGAAACATGGAAGTGGGGTGTGCCCTCATCTTCCGAGAGAAGATCTAAAATGGGTGGCACTTCTTGACTGATTCAACGCAATCTTTGATCAACGTCGGCCAAAAATAACCTGCTCATAGAATCTTTTGGGTTGTTTCCAACCCATACAAATGACCACCACATGATCTAGTGGCATTCATTAAGCACGAGTTTCGCTTCTTCGTGAGTGAGACACCGACAGAGGATGCAATCTACACCTCGGCAATACAAAGTGTCATCGAGAATGAGATAGTTTTTCACTTGATGGCGTATACGTCGAAGTTCATCACAAGAAGAAGAGGCGGGGCACTTCAAGGTCTAGATATAGACTATTATATCTCCATACCGGGGGTTTAAAGATGAAATCAGAAAAATATCTCCTTTAATCAATGATTCTTCGGGCGTAACATCACCTGAATCGACCGAAAGTTCCGAGATAAGTTCCGCAAAGACTAGTGACTTCTTAGATTTCGCAAAAACAAAATCCAAGTCAAATTCCTAGAGGATAACTATCCATCTACTGATCTTTTTTCCGATTACACGTCGCATACAAATGACCACCACCACGATGATCTGAAGTGGTATCTATTAAGCACGAAGTTTCTTCTTCGCGGAGTGAGACACCGACGAGGGATGCAATCTACACCTCGAAATACAAAGTGTCATCGAATGAGATAGTTTTCACCTGATGGCATACGTCGGTAGTTCATCACAGCGAAGAAGAGGGCGCACTTCAAGGTCTGTGGGATATAGACTAGTATATCTCCATACCGGGGGTTTAAAGATGAAATCAGAAAATATCTCCTTTAATCAATGATTCTTCGGCTTAACACCAATCAACTAAAGTTCCGCCAGATAAAGCCCTAAAGTTCAGTGACTTCTTAGGATTCTCGCGAAAACAAAATCCAAGTCGCAGCCCTAGAGGATAACTATCCATCACCGAATTTTTCCTCGACACACCGGCCAATACGCATTGAAATGGATTCACAACAACAACGACAGTGGTCTTACAAAGCATAATATATAATGAAGGAACCGATGGACAACATGTATTGCTGCCAATGCAAGATTTTCAACTTGGGAGTAGTTTATTTATGGTCCAACCAGGCCTCGGATCGCAATAAATCACATGCTCTTCGTGAACACTCGAACCAACATCCATGTCGATGGTCAACTCTGTAGTGGCCAAGTACAATGAGAAATATTTATTATAATTGGGAGGCCCGAGGGTGACATGAGGGGCACATTTCCAACGCTTTGAAAGAGTATATCATTGAGGGTTTTCTTTGTCCCAATGGAAAAGGACCGGCCTTTTAAGTAGACACATAAACCCCTTTAGTGATCTTAGCATAGTTTGTGATAAAACACCAAAGAAAATTTGCTTTTAACCTATAAGATTTGAAGTTGAGGGACCGTGCATGGGGGAGGAAATTGAACCATCACCTCAACCTTCAGAGGATTGACAATGATCCTTGTTGTTGAACTATTAAACCTAGCGCATCTAATTCGACATCACGGAAAACTACACCCTTGTTTTGATTCAATCTTAATCTGAGCGACATCGCCAAAGATAAGTCAGAGGTGTGCATGACGTACTTCACGATCGCGACGCTAAATCATCAAGATAAGCCCCAACTATGTGTTTTAGGTCATGGAAAGAAAAATACATGGCCCTACCGGTGCGGCTCCATTCTTCGTGCCGCACTGATAGCAAATCTACCCCATGACGTAGATAAAAGTTATTTTAGCGGCCGGTCTGTCTTGACCTATAGTATCCTGATTGTATCCAAAACCATCCATGAAATAAAGACCACGTATCGCTGTAATTCATCTAAAAATCGTCAATGAATGGGGTGGGGAAATTATCCTTTGACATACCTTGTTCAAATCATGAAATTCCATACATATGCAGGTAAATCGCTCTCTTTTTTGACCGGAAATAGATTTGACACCCATTGAGTCAACTAAACGTGGTAGATGAAACCAAATTTGATTAGTTTCTCTACTTCAGCCTTACTAGTTGTTGCTTTCCTAGGATTAAATGGAAAAAGTTTCTATCGAACAGGCTTAACACCTGGGTAGGTTTTAATATCATTTTCGACAATACGAGGGTCAATGCCTAGCATTTCCTCGTAAGACAAGGCAAAAACATCCGTGGAATTTCTTGCAACAAATCTCGCAGGTAGATTTGAATCTCCTTCGTTCACTGACGCAACACATGCCCACGATGCCAAGGGTTCTAGATTTCAATAGGTATTGTTTCAGCGATGGTTTCCATATTACCGGATGTTCGCGCGGTTTAGCATTAATAGGATACCATTCCATCCATTACATAGTCAATATGAATTCTCCCCGGCTCTATTCTTCTTAACTCGAGTACACAGATCTATGATGGATATCGGCCCTGTGGATCGCCCTGACCATTCAATGCCTCTAAAATCGCCTCATCATAGGGCAAGACCAAGTTCAATAATTGGTAGTGTCAAGGGATTCTTCCTCGAGAATTGATCTAACTCATGTGTGGGCTGAAGTTTGTTGGACTATATTTTATGCAAATTATGTCATAGACAAGGGCATGGACATAGATGCCTTGTCCGCTCAATAGCCGATGGGGAAGGAAGAGCTCACGTATCGGTAAAGTAAGTCGCATCGCAGCCACGCAGTAATTTGAATCACCTTAGCCCCAGGGTTGGCAACCAATATCATCTTGACATCGCCATAATGAGGTGGGTAATCGAAAGCACCCATCAAAGGTGGTCACAAACCAACCCCCACATTGATCTACATATCGCTCCTGAGGATTATCAATCATCAGACCATGGATGCCCCCATGAAGGGTCAAACCGAGAAGGATAATTGATCAATGGTCACCATTTGTCCCTCGGGGTGGAAAAAAGACCAAAAAATTGTGGCAACCACTACATGCATGGTATATGTTGAACTCCTTCCTAATGCCAGTTTGTAAAGTCGAGAGGCGATCGACCACTTCACTTCGACTCAATGCTGGTCTCCCAACTGCATGGGAAAGAAGGATGATTCCATGTGGTCTCCGAAGAATCCACCACTCCAAAGAAGTGAAGAAAAAGTAGGCTTACCTAAGACAAAATGGGTTGGCCAATGGCCTCCAACATGCCAAATACATCATGCATGTCAAGTACTCATCAACCACCTTGCATAAAATGTTCCGAGTAAAAGATTTTGTGGGGTGGAGCCACTACTATCTGAAACTCAACATGGTATGGGGAAGATGAGGCGTCAATTCGGTCAAATCAATCATGATCATTGTCGGATTACAGGTCTCAGCGGATCCCAAGGTAGCTAGGAGATTCTCCGCGAAAGGTAAGCCTCTTAGGTGAACTCCAGCGCTATCACAGTATTTTCCAGGACAACCTCCCACCACAAAGTAATTTTGGGCTACCCCTGGCGCTTGGATTATGTGAATATTTATTGAACTCCCCTTTCAGAATGTGTGTCACAGAGCCCCATCGCCTTCTCGACATGGGAGAGAGGAACATGGGTTTACTACTTTTACCCTCCTAAGTTTCGCTTTCTGTAATCATGTGATTTAGTTGATATATAGGCATCACCTTCATCATATAATAACGTCAAGAAAGGAAGGGATTTCATTGAAGACATAGGGGGTCCCTCGGACTACCCCCATCCGTACTCAAAGAGGCGTTTGAGTTAAATTTTTCCCATGAGGAAATGGGTTCATTAACAATATTGTTTATGTGCTGCGAACATTTGGGCCTCCACAAGCCGAAAGCAACGGGTGAGCTGGGTGGTCTTCCTCGCGCGTATATTGATACTTCTTCACTTATTCTTCTCAGTTTTTCCCCGCCAACATTGTTGGTGGGTTTCTTATCCCCTTTACCCTTCTTGTTCAGTTGTTTTTTCTTTCCTTAAAGTTGTTGGTTGGCCTTCGTGTTTGTCGATTGAACACTATGTACATCTGGTGTTTGAGTAGGGGGAGCAACTGAGCCAGTGTTTGGGTTGGTTGTTGTCTATTGTATCGGCTGCTGCAATTGATTCTACATTTGGATCAGGGCTTCTCGCTTTGTGTTGAACCAACTATTATCGACGGTGGTCCAAAATTTCCTTGTGTCTCTCGTCTTGTCAAGGATAGACACGGGGTGTATCGTTCATAAAGTAAACGGACCGACAGAAAAGTATACGCTTCTAGTTGTTGATCTCTCTCATTATCACCGAAAATACCCCCAACGCTGGTAAAATATCCTTTTGGATAATTAGGGTACCAAATACTTAAGGAACCACCCAAGCAGGAATGTTGGTGGAACTGTACTTAATCAAACTCTTCTGACACCACCATTCTGGATGATCCGAGATATGGTCAGCTTTCATTTGCTCTCAGTTAGCCGCCACTCCATGTCGCGATTTATTCTTGTAATTAAAAATGGTTTAGAAAACCATTGCCAATTTTGCCAAAGTAGAGTATCTTGAGCGGTCGAAGCTAGATGTACCATTTCATGGCACTCATAAGAGTGCATTGAAAGAGATGCAATTGTACAGAGGCATCTCTCAACAAGTTGGACAAGCACCATAGGTGAAAGATGGTCACATGATCATTTGGATCTTCATTACATCTTCAGAATTGAAATCGGTCAAGATGGGACGCCAACGGGATCGCGATGCATTTGGGTCGTTTATCAATCTTGGACAAGTGCTGGAAAAATGAAACGTTTCCAGAAAAAGGTAGCTTGGGTTGTTGACTATGTATAGGAGGAAAAGAGCCTAGAATTTGGCTAGCACCACGTTTCTGTGAAATTTTAGGGTCGTGCTGACCGGTTCGTAAAACCATGGCCTTTGGCCAAAGACTGATACCGCACTTGTTGAGACATCATTGGTTGACTCTCGTAGTAGGACATTGAGGATTGGGAAGGGATTTCTCCCGAGGTTGTGTTCCAAAGGTTCTCGTCTGGTTTCCCCATCTCAATTCCGGCATAGGTATTGAGCCTTGCCCGGTTCCATTGACCATGGAAGGTTGTCGGGCATCCCTAACTTAGGATTGATCCTTCCCGCAGATTCCGTGGTCCCGAAAGGTGTTTTCCCCATGCAGGAATAGTACTACGCGCATGATTTTGTTGTTCAAAACTAGGGTTTCCCCCAGCAGAGACGTGAGCCAAAGAAAAAGTGTTATTACAAAATGAGTTGAACAAAGAGAATGACATTGAAACAAACAGTGTGGTGTAGGAAGAAGGTCATTGACTACCTTCTCTGAACAAGATGTAGTTCATGTTCGGTCATGGGTTGTTGAGAAACATCGCTCAGCGAAGTTGGAACAAAGGAGGCATGACCTCCATAAGGAAAAGAGTTATAGGGGATTTAGGCACTCCATGGACCCCTTGCAGGAGTGGCTGAAACCCCCAAAACCCAGCGGTCTTCATAGGGTGGAATATTGAGGACCTAGTTCGTATCAACCGGGCATCCCGTGATGAAAATGGAGGAATCCACGACCGTGTGAATGGTGCAAAGATTGCCATAGATCTAAATTAGATTGTTGCCTGTAAAGTAGAGGTGGTCGGACCATAAGATCCGACCTATGAAGGTGAGTTCGGCTGCTTAACTTCCTGCGGTGGAAGCCATAGAAGGAGTGTGAGGACTCGATGGCAGCATCATTTGTTTACATCAATACTTATGTGACCATTATCTGATGCTCTGCAGATGATTACCCTTTGGGGACAACTTGTACCACTCCATGGCGCTTCTAATGTCATGATTGGAGGGTTATACATACCGAGAGCTTCCACTCCAAGATTAGAAATAGTTGGTTCCTCCGGATACAAGTGTTCTCCTCTCAAAGATGGCTCGAGCACAGTTTCCTACATCCCGGTCGCCTCAAATGACCCTTGTTGGTCAAGTCTTCGCCATAATGGTGGTGGTGGTGGCTCCAAATTAACGGGCTGTAGGTCCAAAAGCTCTTCACTCTATCGGTGGGGATCTTGATATTCCCACCTGCGGTTCTAATATCAACGTATTGTGCACCTTAATGTTGAAGACCAAGCACACACTAGAAAGTTCCTACTAGATAAAGCAAGCAAACCACTAACTAGTTGGAAGAACAGTTACATTAGCCAACATTCAGAGAGCAACTTATCCGTGCAAGTGCAACTCAAACATGGAACCATCCTCCCGTATACTGTAGCTTGGCTCGGAGCTTGTTCTAGATACCGCTTGCAGATCTCCCACAATTGCAGTACCCCCAAAATAGCAGAACTAGGCTGCCATCTCGCAATCACCAAAGTGGTACACACTCGATGGTCGGTGGACCGCAATGAAGGGTATCGCCCAAAACCTATCAAGGGTATCGAAGAAATTTTTGATGACGATCGACCTTGAACGGATCTGAGACCCATGAAGCTCGCGTGGCAAATGTGATCAACGTAATCCCAAGACAAGTCTCTTCATATGTGTTCCCCACTACACTTGTTCCGGCTTTGGAGGAGTTATCTCTGGCATCTTCTGCACACTTTGTGTTTATCCCCTTTGTTAGAGGGGGGTTCCCGGATAAATTTCATGTTTACCGGACTTTTTACACTCTAGAAGTATTTTAATCAGATGTTTGTTTTATAGCCTTGAAGAGTTTCCCTTCCAACCTAAATCAAGGCTCTAGCCTAGACTAGTTGATGGACCCTACAAATATAAAGTCTAGTACATTTTAAATTAGTGTTAATTTTAAGTGGATTTTTTAAGTCAAGGAAGCCACAATGAAACTAGTGGTGTGCTCTTTGAGAGACAAAGAAAACCAAATGAAACCGAAAGAAAAAATTAATTTTTGACAAATAAAGATTTGGTAAATTTAAACTCTTTTAACCAAATTTTCAGAATTACTTTTTTTCTAAGATCTTTAAAAGAAAACATAAACTAATTTTTTCGACTACGAGCTGTTAAAGTTCTAAACATTCAAGAATGAACTTAAAGAAAAAGAATGCTTTCTCCTATTGGGCAAAGAAAACTAACCCAACTACTTAACCAAAAAAGAAAGGAAATCTTATTTTATTTTTATGCTTCAAAATATGTCTTGAAATCACTTATTTTTCTTTTCTTCTAAAGTAAGTAAAAGGGAAAAAAGCGAAGACAAGACAAGACCAAAACCTGACTTCTTGTCTACCATGGATCATAGGGAGTCAATTTAATTCATACTAAACAAGCTTATCAGAAAAGACTCATAAACTTGTCTCAAACCCTTTCAAAGAAAACACAAGCACCCAAAAAGATTAAGAAAATTGACGCCAAAACCCATAATGCAATGACCAAGCATCAAATCAAGAACACCTGAATTAGACCAATCAGGGAAGAGGTTAATTTCCCTTCTGGGTGAAAGTTTCTTGACACAGTAATGCTAACATACCAAGAAGCCTGCATATGTTATTGTCTAAAAGGTATGCTATGTACGCCGCATGCACCAATCGGCAAAGCCTCGTATTAACCTCCCCGGTGAATCCTCAAAAAAGAAAAACTAATAAGTTAGATCACAGGGAGGTCGTATGGCATACCGTCCCCAAAGACTCCTACAACTTGGGCTGTAAACTCAAAAAGGTGTAATCAAACCAATTAAACATCTACAAAACCCCCTAAAACCCATATAGAGAGAGGCTTCCCTCAAAGTATGGTCGCTAGTTTTTCTATAGTGGGAAACCTCCCCAAGGACTGCACTAGGTTTCAACATGTAGGCGGATCTAACCGCCTAAAAGTCTCCTAATTTTTATAAATAACCTGACTATACCCCACATTCATACAATAAATACAAAGTAAAAGGATCCAATAACTCTACCCAACCCATGTTCCGGTGTCTATCTTTTTGCGTTCGATTGCTCCTCGACTAGAAGTCTCCTGGGTCAATTCGCATTCACAAAGACAAACAAGAACTATGAACATGCATCATCTCTTAGTTATATGAGTTAGTGGGTTAGATGTCAGTATAAACATAAATCAAACATAAAGCATATTGAACAATATCATATTGCGAGATAGAAAAAGTGCTTGCTCCTATTGATATCACAAAGTTTACTACAACGAGATGGACGACTGCTCATCGAACCTAGTCTTCAGCTCCTCTTCACAAAGCTCCAAATACACTTCCACGTATCTTTCTCATCTCACAATTCTCTCTAGGGAAAAAGGCAAGAATAGGGAATTCTGGCACAAAACTCACAAGGTGGATGCAAATTGGGCAAGGAGGGATGTGAATGGGCATAGTTTCATTGTTCTTATGCTTCTCTTAGTAATGAGATCCCAACACCTCCTTTATATGAAAAAAGGGATGAGCATTTGGTTGCGATTGCATATAGGTGGTGGGACGCTTGAAAACTCACCCACAGTCTGGTAATTTCAACAACGAAATTCTTGCAACTTTTTAATTTTGCAACATTTGTGGGTATATGTGGTTGTGTAGCTAGTGTACGTACAAGAGTTGTAGTGGTGCAGCAAGCATGTGTAAACGGACAATAGTGGTGTAGGTATTGGCCATCTTCAAAAAAAAATATGGTTTTTAAGAGTTGTCGCTGATGGCTCGCAAAATAAGAAGTAAGAGGCTTGATGCCGTATGCATGTATGGTAATTTTAGGTTATAACAACCATCTACATTTTCCAATCCACCATGTTTTTCCTCACATACCTTGGTAATAAATACTCCACTCATTATTATCCATGTGCACTAAACAAGGAGATCCAACTCCTTTGCTATCCCATATTGCATTAAGGATTGGTGCAGGCCCAAACACCGGTTTATTTTGGACATCGCTTCCAATTTTTCAAGGCATCATAGGACTGTGCTAATTCAATACTTTTGCTTCCATCTGCAACAACACCCTCATATACCATCAAATATCCATTTCCATTTTTATTGTTGATCACATGTCGGACTGTGATACCAAGCTCATCAAAATACCCAAGTAGCCCACCCTCTAAAATCTTTCCCAGCTTAATCCCAAATTGAGACCGCCTTTGAGATATTGCAATTCCTACCAAAAAGAAAAAAACATATTTTAATCAAAGGAATCGCAATACATCTGGAGTTCATCAAGACTGTGTAAAACAACCTGGGGTGCAGAAATTGAAAGTGAATCCCACTCTCCTTCTATACCAGTATCAAGAAGTGCACCACTGTGATGGTCACCCTCTATTCTAGCCCAGTTTCTTGCATCAAGTCTCATATCCAGGCCTAGAAGAGACCTTAAAATAGTAGATTCAAGCCCACTCTCACCAAATTTTACAAGGTTACGAAGTAACATTAGGGGAATATTTATTCAACACAACTCAAAAAAAATGGTGATTCAACTGCAAAACTAGGCTAAAAACAACCACACACAAACTTATTTTATTATTTTCTTCTCTAATTACATTTCAGTTTGTCGATAGTAGATAGTCCGTCAACTATCTATTTCACTTTATCGCCATGTAATTTTAATTAACGTCATTGGCAGAAACTATGTCGCTTATTCCTATGGCTTACATCGCCGATAGTATTTATATCCCACCATTTCCATTAATTTTGTCGCTATTGCAATGAATTGTTCGTCGCATAGAACAAGATAGGTCATTTCTCTTGAAACAAATAGCATCATTGATAGTATTTATATTTCATCATACAATCCACTATAATGTCGCCGCCTTGATGAATAGGATCATCTATAGTATTGATAGTTCATCGCACGAACTAAATACTCATATGGTCATCTCCAAGAGAGACCTAACGCTGACTATACCTTTATACCGCAACAACTACTCTGGTTGTCACTCTTGTGATGTCAATCCTTGGTTTTCATTCTTGCGACAATCATCATTGGTTGTCTCTCTTGCGACACGTACCGATGGTCGTCCTCTTGCGACGATGTCCTTTTTTTGTCACTATTGCGATGTTATCTTGGGTTCGTCGCACTTCCCACAGCATGTGAAGCGATGTTTGAGGGGCCCAAGATTCATCGCAATATCCACGACAAAACATTGCAAGAGTGTCGAAATGGTCGTCGCAAAATGACCCAAATTTACTAGTGATACAACATCATTTTCATCACCCCATGTTCATGCATGTCATCATAAAACATCTTATCATAAAATAATTTCATACAATTACATCATGTCATCACATCAAAAGATATTATCACAAGATCATAACATCAACATATCTTTATCAAAGACATAACATAATAAATGGAACCACGTGTTACCCTAACATCATCGCATAACATTATGAATATGATCATCATCTCAACACATCTTTATCAAAGACATAGTCTTTTATCAACAAACTTAAATGGAATCACATAACATCTTATGTAAATACTATAGGCTCTTAAGGTAACATAACATCATGAATACAATAACCATCTCAACACATATCACATATAGAGAAGTAATAACATCATGAGTGTTCTTATCATGATTCATCAACATAATCAAATTTATTAGCCTGCATAAATAAATAGTGAATATTATATTTTATATCTAATGCTAGAAATATCATCAAAACATCCATCATACATGGATCTACCTGGTTAAGTTTGTCATCCCAAGCTAACTATAAAGAGGATCATTATTACTATGAATGCATGTTCTCATCAAGATACAAATTGTTTTCCAATAACAATTTACGGGAATAGTCACATTATCAGTATGCTAAAGTTTTCATATATTTTCCTTGTCTGAATACACTATTGACTTTCATATAAACCCCATCATCTAGAGCCACATTCTCTAGTCATGTATTCTTTCCCCCATAGTGAAATTCGGTGAATCCAACACTAAAAATATTGGTGTCTTTTACTAGCATGCCTTAAATCATCCAAAACTTGAAATAAGCACAGACTTCAAATTTTCAACTAGACTCATCTATATTAGCCTCTTTAAACCATATAAAATGTCTATTCTATTATATGTTATGAAGAATAAATTCCTAAGCAATTTCTGATCCACACTCTAGACTTTGATGGACATCAAACTAAAGAAGTACAACTTTTCATCCACAACCAGGTGGATAATCCAAGGTTGTAAGACAAAATCTAGTGCACTTATTGGAAGGGTGTCGCCACCAAAATCTCATTACTTGGGATAAAATACTGATATGCATACTATGCTACTATAATCAAGCAATTCATGTCTCAACCCATAAGTCTTCTTTTGAGACTAATCTAATTTTTCTTCTCATCATTTCATGCTTCTTGTTTTTGTTTTCTTTGAAACCAATGAGAGATTTTGCTTCAAGAGGAAGAAGACGTGCTTCCATTAAAGGAACATTATACGGGATTGTGGCTCTTATCCTTGGATGTCAAGGATGAACCTTTTCTTAATTTGATCAATTATAATTTCACCACATTTTTCCTAAATAGTTAGTGTCTTCTTTACATCCTCGGGTTACCTAGGCTAATTTAGCGTATTATAATAATTATGTTATTTGATGCATTGTTTATCCTAAGAAAATCATTTATTTACACCATTTAACTCCTAGTAACCATAAATAATAACCATGGAATAAATCTAGACCAAGATTGTGTTGTTTGTTTTGATTTAATCAATTCACTATGGTATCATTCTTCCCCTCTTGAGAAGCAATGTCCTTGGAGAAATATTGCAGTCTATATAATCTATCAATATGCCTAAATAATCCCCATGGATCCATCTTATTTCATCTTATTAGACAGGATTCACCCTTGCATTTCATTTTCCATTACTACTTATGCCATGAATTACTTACTTTTTGCACTTCATTTAGCTAACCACAAGGTCATCCTCAAGAAAAAATATATATAATCGATAGTTAAGAATTAAAACATCCCCAACTATTCTAACATAATATTTTATTAACCCCCATTAAATCATGTCCTCCAATCTGGGTATTAACCCCCATTAAATCATGTCCTTCAAGCTAGGTATTAACCCCCATTAAATCATGTCCTTCAATCTAGGTAATAATTTTGTTAGCTCTTTCTTGTAAAGATGTCTCAATCCTTTTATTATATTTTCCATTAAAAATGTCACTCGATGTAAAAACAACCTTAATCATTGAACACATTCCTTAATATTATCCTTGCAATTGTTAAAAAATGCACAATTTAATTTAATTCAAGATACAATTGTAAGAGTTCATTATAACTTTAAGATTTCATATTTTTCCATCATCTTATTATTCAATATTCATTAACCAACATGGTTAATGATAAAGATTTTATATTCTTCGAAGTGTTTGAAATCAATTTGAAATTCTCTAATTATTAGCTTAATCCATTAATTTGCTCTAATTTTATTTAATTCATAAAACTTGGATTATATATGTTATTATGATAACAACTCTACCTCAATCAATTGAACACATCGTAGTAGTAGTAGTAATCTATTTGTAAGTTCATAGCTAACCCATACACCAAATTGGTGTATGAGACCCCCTTATTTGTGGGACAAAGGACCCCCTCGGCGCAACAATTTCACTGCTAAAGTCTACATAGGTATACATACCCTATCCACTTTGGATCTAAACCCTTTGTTGGAATTATTGATTGTGTGTTGTCATTGATGGAAACATGAGTCAAACATGTACAATAAATAGAGAAAAAGGAAGATCACCTTGGGGCAGAGGTAGATCATCTTGGGGCAGAGGAAATTTGTGATCGCTTTTGATCATGATAGGATCAACAGTGATCCTATGTTCCTAAAGCTCAGGAGAGGTAGCATGCAGAGAATCCACGTACAGAAGGAGTAATGAAGCACAATAAATTAATATCTTGGGAGGGTTAGCGACTAAATATCAGTGCATAAAAGAATGAACAAACAATTATTAAAATCTCATGATAAATAACAATGAACAGATCAAAGATAATAGCACTGAAACCCTTCAAGAATCGTAAGGAAATTTTGTTGCAATAAAAAAATATGTCAATCGTCGATTAAAATCCCATACAAATCATGACAACCATCAAATTGAGGTGAAGTCAGAGATTGGGAAGGATTAAATCTCGATCGTCAGATATCGAGCAGTAGCATTATGGACAGTTGGATCAAGCCAGAATCATATATCGAGAGAGATTAAATAAGAGCCATCATATTTTGTGGAGGAAATTCAAGTGATCTATCAACCATTATATCAATTCRAKATCTATCTTGATCGTCAGATAGAACCAAGTGGAAGGAYGGGATAAGTGGATCCCATAAGACACAAAGTCTTGAAACCCCCGAAGTCCCGAAGTGAATAAGGRCCATCAGATCTCGRCAATGCATGGTGACCGTTGGATGAGGATAGGCGGGTCCAATGGTGGTCAAATTTTKTGTTGACCACTCCGGTGAAAATAAGTTTGAATCATGTAGGAATACCCGAAGGCCAAATCCCCAAAGTCACGATCTCTCGTCAACCGTCGATCAAAGGAAGACCTGGGAAATCCCGTCGACTGTTGATCGACATAAAGTGGAAGGATATGGTAAGATTTGAAATCATGAATTCTAGAAGTAATGCTAACTGTTGATCCATTTTGGTACCATTATAGACCATTGGATGAAGTGGTGGAAGAATAGGATGAGCGGGGACAAAGGCACAAAGTCCCAGAGTAAACAGAGGCCATCAGATCAAGACAAGGAATGATAAAACAGTGGAAAAACATATTTGGAACTTCAAAGATGATCGAAGGTTGATACAAAGTGAAAAACTCCCGAAGCCATGAAGTGAAAAGTCATGATCCAGGAGGGAGACATGTGGCAGGAAAAAAAAAAAAATGACACATGGCCCAATCAGTTGGTGACAAGTGTCAAGGACTAGTTGGCACATTACGTATGCGAAAGTCACGAATAAAGGTAACACATGGTAGCCACTTATCTAGTGCCACATCAACAGTAATGTCATCATGCCACATCACTCTGTAATTACAGCCTCCCGGGATATCCTGCTTCTCCTACCAACAAACATGTCTGAATCATCGAAGACCGAAGTTGCAAAACTAATGTTAGTCATTGATATAAGATCCATCGGAATATCTCTTGATCGTTTGATCAAATATAGTGTAAGGATAGGGTAAGACCGTTGGTAAGCAATCATCAGTACTCTATCACCTATTCGGTAGGTAAACACTCTGGAGGGATTGAACAACGTCAGAGTTCGAGTTACCCAGAGTCCTAGAGTGTCGGAGCCCTGAAATAAGATATGTTTGTTTGTCAAGGAGGAAGATCCACGGTCAAGATCCAAAAGCACAAAGTAATGTGCATGAATATTAACCTCATGGAGGCAGCACACTTTTGATCTAGATTGTTGGATGGTGTAGCTACGTGGAAAACATCTAAACTATACACTCTTCAGTGAAATTTAGTCTGGGAGAGTTAGAAGGTTATAAAATAACAAAACTCCCGAAGTTATGAAGTATGGGAGGAAGGAAACGATAACCGTCCATATCACAATTGAATCCCATCCATTGGATAAGGATAAGAAAATTGTGAGAAATGAGTCCTTTAAAAGAATGATCATACCATTGATCTGAAACTATGATCAACGATGAGGATTAAAACCGTGAATTGAAGTTGCTCGAGATGTAACACTTTGGAATTTATTGCTTTGGCGATAACAAGAATTTGGTGAATATATATATAATGGATTGAATGAAAGTTCATTCTATCATGTTGGTGTATGTTTACAAGCTGAGTCATGTCATGAGGATTGGATTTCTCACATCTCAATTGGATCTGAGATCAACAAGTCGGGTCTTGTTATGAGGGTTGGATTCATCATTTCTTAGTTGGATATGAGAACTACAAGTTGTGTCTTATGTCAGAGAATTGGATCTCTCATTTATCAGTTGAAGTTGAATATATTAAAGGATTGATTTTATTTGTATTCATTCAAGTTAAATAAATAAAAGAATAATATTTTATCTACTTCATACAGTTTGTGTTATACTTGTTTATGAATAATTAATTGAACTACATATATCTTATTCAGTTAATTTAGTTAATCTATGAAAGTGTGAAAAGTAGCCAAAAGTTCCAAACACTTATTCACCCCCCTCTCAGTGTCAATGTGTGTTTCAACAGTTGGTATCAGAGTCGGTGCCTTCAACACAGTTTGAACACTGGAAGGTAGATACTAAAGAAATGGGTGGACAAATGGATCTCTCCACAAATGAAGCTCCCTTATTTGATGAAACAATCTACTCTTCATGGAGGGAAAGAATGAAACGGTATCTGAAGTCAAGAGGATCTGGTGTTTGGTATTTAGTAGTATCGAAACTTTGGTACTCAACTACCTCAAAGAACAAATCCAAAACTGCAAAAGAAGCAAAGAAAAATAATTCAATAGAATTAAAGGCATTCCAGAATGGAATGTCAGACGAAGTCAAAGAAAATATGGGGCATTGCACCTCTGCTAAAGTAATATGGCTACAACTAGAAAATTCTTATCAAAATAAAGAACAAAAGAAAGAAATGGAGAATTTCAATCAGTTTATAGAAGAAAATAAAGAAACGGAGAAATCCAATCAGATTAAAGAACAAAACTCAAAAATGGATAAATCAAATCAGATT